>KZ810097.1:33415-44178 GCA_000696205.2 Oncopeltus fasciatus
TTTTTAACAGAATGCAATATATACATATATATATAAGAGAACATTAAGATGATAACTACATCTAACTAAAATTAGATAACTGGTAACTGGCTGGTAACTGGTAACTGGTAGGAAACATAGCTAGTGACTGCTACCGAATCATAATATGCTATACATCAACAGTTCATTACCTTGATCCGCTCCTCCTTTCATTTAACACTTTTATCATTTTTATTGACTATTTATCAAACTTTTTCCTGAACCAAATGAAATTGATGGGAGGTGAAATAGACCAGGAAGGCAAAGGACTGTAACAACGATTCCGGGGATTATTTTCACACCAATCATAGTGATAAATAGTAAATTTGTACCTTTACAGTTAATTAAATATCTCTATGGCTTCCATTATATTTAATCTCTGGCTGCTGCAGAGATTACTTTAAAAAATATATGTTTTTACTACTTCATCAAAAATTGTATTTAACAATATTATAACCTTTCAAACAAACTCATTGTTTTTGAGATTTAAAAGGTATATTCTCTGATAATTCAGGAACTGCACATGCGCTTAAATAACTCACGTACTAGTCTAAACATCTTCTCTTATATATACATTCTATTCTTATATGTTAATTTAAAAAAACAAATATGCTTATATATTACCAAATAAAACAATATAATCAAACTAGCTAGTAATATTTCTTTTGTACAGAAAATTTAAGACACACCTAATTAATATGATAATCATCACATTTATTAATCTATACCAGTAATTTATAAAACTTATTTAAACTACAAAAACTTAAAGTAATTACCGAAATAACATTCTGCCTTTTCTTTTTCAAATAATACAACTTGAGCAGAAAAATTTGACTTTTTCTTTTTTTTGGAATCAGTTCCTTTCTTTTCTTCTTGGTTTTCAAATGATTTAAAGTTTGAAATTATTTCCTGAAACATTGAAGTTTAAGAATGACGGTTACGGGGCACCCTAAACATTATCTACTGGCTTCTAAATAATATGTAAGTAAATTGTAAACCGTCCATGAATGAATTTGCCTCTAAATTAGCTGATATACTCAAAATGTTTAATTATCGTCAATCAGCAACAGTATTATATTTGTTGTTCACGTAGGCATCGACGGTCGTCAGAAGTATTTACCGTTTCTTCTTCCGGGTTGGACCGTGTCAAATTGGTGTTATTTGCCGAGCTTTCGCACATCATGTGATGGCTTCTTCAGGGCTGAAAAGAGAATGAGAGTTGTAAAAGAGATTAAAGCTCTCTTTTACAACTCTCATTCTCTTTTCAGCCCTGAAGAAGCCATCACATGATGTGCGAAAGCTCGGCAAATAACACCAATTTGACACGGTCCAACCCGGAAGAAGAAACGGTAAATACTTCTGACGACCGTCGATGCCTACGTGAACAACAAATATAATACTGTTGCTGATTGACGATAATTAAACATTTTGAGTATATCAGCTAATTTAGAGGCAAATTCATTCATGGACGGTTTACAATTTACTTACATATTATTTAGAAGCCAGTAGATAATGTTTAGGGTGCCCCGTAACCGTCATTCTTAAACTTCAATGTTTCAGGAAATAATTTCAAACTTTAAATCATTTGAAAACCAAGAAGAAAAGAAAGGAACTGATTCCAAAAAAAAGAAAAAGTCAAATTTTTCTGCTCAAGTTGTATTATTTGAAAAAGAAAAGGCAGAATGTTATTTCGGTAATTACTTTAAGTTTTTGTAGTTTAAATAAGTTTTATAAATTACTGGTATAGATTAATAAATGTGATGATTATCATATTAATTAGGTGTGTCTTAAATTTTCTGTACAAAAGAAATATTACTAGCTAGTTTGATTATATTGTTTTATTTGGTAATATATAAGCATATTTGTTTTTTTAAATTAACATATAAGAATAGAATGTATATATAAGAGAAGATGTTTAGACTAGTACGTGAGTTATTTAAGCGCATGTGCAGTTCCTGAATTATCAGAGAATATACCTTTTAAATCTCAAAAACAATGAGTTTGTTTGAAAGGTTATAATATTGTTAAATACAATTTTTGATGAAGTAGTAAAAACATATATTTTTTAAAGTAATCTCTGCAGCAGCCAGAGATTAAATATAATGGAAGCCATAGAGATATTTAATTAACTGTAAAGGTACAAATTTACTATTTATCACTATGATTGGTGTGAAAATAATCCCCGGAATCGTTGTTACAGTCCTTTNGAGACAGAATCTTGACTCATCGCTGAATAATACGAGGCTCCAATCTTCCTGAATCCAGTTTAGGTGCTCCCAAGCCAACCTCAAGCGCTCAACCCGGTGTTCCCCGGAGAGAAGAGGTCCAGTAGCTGAAGGATGGGAGGTCAATCCATAATCGTTGAGTCGTCTTCTCACGGTTCGCTCTGTAATTTGCACATTCCTGAACCTCTGGAGGAGACCACGCAGACTGTTACCAGTTGATCGGCGATCCCGAAGATGCTCTTCGCAGTATTGCAGTTGTAAAAATCTCTCGTCACGGTGGGAAGTTGACCTCGGCCGGCCTTGTCCGACTCTTCTTGTATGCCCTCCAGTTCGACGGTGCCTATTAAGCACCCTGGACACTACGGATTGTGACCGCTGGAGCCGTTGTGCAATATGCCTTTGAGAAAACCCTTCTTCACTCAAAGCAACAGCACAAATTGATTCCTCTTCGGTCAATGCTCTTCTGTTGGCCATCACAACTCAAGTAGAAACTCACAAGTAGAAACTAAAATCTCTTAAATGTTAGAAAATCTTCAAAAGATGAATCTTAGCTAACAACTAACCATTTACTGATAGGAAGAAAGAAAATAAGTGTATTAACTGACCCTTTTCTCCATAAACGGGAGGGAATATAAACAGGTACAGGATTAACTGGATAAGATACAACACAAAGTCCAGTCTGGGGCAATGGAATTTCTATTTTTATCTCTTATGTAATAATAATATAAATATTTGTAAGTGTTCCTTTAATTTTGTCCGGCAGTGAAATATTATCTAATTGTTATATTTGTGTTTAACAAGTCATATAGGACCCGAATATTGTCATGAAAGAAGTTGGATAAAAAATAAATAGAAGATATAAATCAGCATTATGAGGAAAGAAATATAATTCAATCTTGACGACAATAGTAACTGGTTAGAGCAGATGCCGTAGAACAGATACCGCTACAAATAAATTAATGGGGTGGCAGATCCAGCCCATCTGCCTGGACAAGATCTCATTCCTTATTCAGTCCCAGAGAAACTACGAGATAAGCAAAAGCGAAAGCTTATTAAGATAGAATTTTTTGAATTTAGGTTTTTCAAGGGTTTCAAAGATCATAAAAGTAATGCTAATCGCATCAGAGCATTTGAAGTTCACCCTTGATCTCGAAAGGAGGGTATTCTTATTAGGGGTAATATACAGCAGCCTGGGATCATGGACAGAAAAACAATAAACAAAAACAAATAACGACCGATGTTTCATGATACCTGAAAATAAATCAGGGGTTGTGAATTTCTGGCAGGTCAAGAAATCCTTTCACATAAAATGGTGTCTTAGTGAGTTTGTGTAAATAGAGAATCATTGGATAAAGGAGGAAAGACAAATATTACCGTCTATTAATCATTTAAATAAATTAAATACGCCATAGAAAATTGAACACACAAAAAGAGAAGAAGGAAGGAAGATGCATAAAGGAATTACGATATCCAAGAGTAAAGTACATCAATTGCTTAAGAATTTAACAAATTAACAATACAAAATAGGAAAATAAAAATCAGTTGAAACATTAATGTTTTATAACTAGATAGTTCATATAATAATATCAAAATTAATCATACAAACAAGAGTAAATTATTGGACTAATAATAATAAAACCTATTTGAAACATTAAAAAGCCATAGAGACTGTAGAAAATAATTTATACTCTAATTTTCTTTTGAACTATTTTACTGGAATAATTAAGATTGGAGTTCTTATTCATGAGTCTGTATAGAAGTCCATATCGCCGATTGAGTTCTTGCTTTTTAATTTTAGTATGTTCTCTCCATGTAAATCGTGAGTCAAGATGGAAACCAAGGTAACGAACGAAATTTAAATGTGGTAAAGGGATATTGTTAAATTTCACAATTTCAGGGAAGTATTTTTTCCGCAGTTAGAAATTAACTTAAATACATTTTTCTTCGTTGATTTTTATTCTCCATTTGCCACACCATTGTTTGATTTTTTCGAGGTGATCATGTAGGTTTTTAGAAGCAGTTTTAGGATTGGGATGGCAGGATAGGATAGCTTTGTCGTCCGCAAATAGAGCTAAGAGGGTATTTGAATGTCAGCAGTGTACAGGATAAATAGGATATGTCCAAGCACACTACCTTGAGGAACTCCCGCTTCCACTTGGTAGAAATCGGAGTAATCTAATCCTTGCCAAACCCTAAATAAATGGTTGGATAAGTAAGACTTAAGGATAAGATAAGTGTTACTTGGAAGTATGGATTTCAGTTTAAACAAGAGACCATTGTGCCAGAATATCAAATGCTTACAATTTTTTATTAAATAATCTTCTGTAGTATCTATAGATAAATTTATTTTTCTTTGCAATAACATAACTGAATGTTTTGGCCACCTGTCTATATTCACTACCTTTAATTTTTTTTAGATAAGACAATTATAATCCCGATTAATTCATTTGTCGGTTTTTACATTGCAATCCAAATCTGTGATCTATAACATGGTGTGTACAGGAAAATAAAGACCCATGAACTTAGGATACTTCTTTCTTTTTAAAAACAATTCTCGTATTTTTCATTCTATCTACTAAAAGAGTGTAGGTGGACGAAAAATAAAAGTGGAGAGCCCAAAATGTGAAAGATGAACTTAAGAGAAAATAGTTGAAGATGGATAAAAAATTCGCTGGTAATAAAATAATGTTTCTCATTTCTGTTAAATTAACAATTTATTAGCTACCTATTATTGTTAAGCTTCAACCATAAGCTTTAGACATGTTTTCTAATTTTAAAAATAAATGGTGCAATTATTTCACACGGCTTATAATATAATCATACAAATTTTTGTGCCTCACTCCTGGCAGAGGGTCGGGATTGATCTCTAAATGGTTTCAAGTATATGGGAATTAATATTCACATTTGTATCTTCTAATATATATATATTGGTATATATAGACAGAATCTNATATAAAACAACCTTGTGAAATTATATGAATGAATATTTTCATACTGCAGATGAGAATAGGAGCTAGTGTCTTCACTTGATCTAAACATCTAATTAAAATTTCCCTGTGGACTTGATGGGTAAGTTCTTTTTCTCTTGCACCAACTTCTCGTGATACCTAAAAGAGAAAGAAATATACATATATTTATATGTGTGTGTGTGTATGTGTGTGAGTATACTTATGATATTGTGAAGAGAAATAAACATATAATAAGGTTTGTTTAATAAAAGTAATTTTAAATATCTTCCATTCTTATTACCTCACACAAATCCAAGGCTTCTTTTAATAGTTCATATGCACTCAGAAAATTCGAATATTTTACATAATGAATACCAAATTCCACTAAAACTTTCAATTTTTCAACTTTGGCGTCTGTAATAAAGTTTTATGTAGAGGTTAAAACATAATTAATATTTTATAAGCAAATTATTATAGAGGAAAACAAGTGCGACCTGCGGCATCCGCATGATACAGAAGCTTCTTGTATACAAGAGTAGCAACATTGTTGCACGTGCAGTTGACAACGTGAGGGATGTAGATGGGCATTTCTTCAAGGAATTTAGAATGCAACTCTTCAGTTCGACGAGAATCCCCAGACACTAGAAACATAAGTAACTCATGGCAAATATAGAATTAGTGTTACACACTTACTACTTATGCACTCTTGATCAAGATATGTGACTGCTTCTGAGGTGTCCTTGAGAGTGGTCAAATCTGGGGTCATTTTTCTAATTGTTTTTTCTTAGAAAATATTCAAACCCCTCTGCTCTTTTCTATTCAGTCAGTTGTATCTTGTTAAATTAGATGAGCAAAGACAATGCTCTACTAATCAGAGCTGTTGAAAAATACTGATAGTCCTAACTATTTGTAGTCTCATTAATTTAATATTTATTTTTGATATTACAGCAGAAAATTATTGAAAGTACTCGATACAGATTTATTTTACAGTCATAAGTATATCAGAGAATCTAAACGCATTAATTCACTGTGGGAACATATAATTTTTATTTTATACATCTTATAGCAATAGTTTCGCAAACAATGAAACAAAAACACATTCGAATGCGACTTCCTCAGCAACAGTTAGAGCGCTTTCGAAAGGATAAAGTGGATTTTGTGCGTTGATTCATCAATATGGATGAGACTTGGGTCTATCACCATGATCCTGAATCATGAAAAGAAGCTAAAGAGTGGTGAGAACATTGCATGAACAAACGAGTACGTGTCCCGTGATCGGCAAAGAAGGTGTTACATCAGTTTTTTGGGATGCGGAAGACATTTTGTTTGTGGATTACTTACAAACTAGTAAAACAATAAATTTTGAATATCATTGTAACCTTTCAGACCAGCTGAAGAAAAAAAAAATCGTGATGAAAGACCCGGTTTGCATAAGAAAATTTTTTTTTTTTTTTTTATCAGGACAATGCATCATAAATTGAACTTCGAATTGTTGTAGCATCCACCATATTCACCTAATTTGGCTCCTAGCGACTTTCATCTGTTTCCATACATAAAAAAAAAAAAAAAAAATAATAATAATAATAATTTAATGAAATGATGACGTCATAACAGCTGTGGAAGCGTATTTTACATCCCTTCCATACTCTCACCTCATGGATGATGAATTCATAAATTGAAATCTCTTTGGTACAAGTGGATTGATGTTCAGGAAGACTTTACTGGATAATAAAGTTTATTTTAGACCTTAAAATTGTTTTTAACAATTAATGCGAGGGAATAGAATAAAAAATCTATCTGTCCCTGCCAGGACTCGAACCTGGATCTCCTGCTGTGTGTTGGGAATTTAAAAAGTTATCTAACTCGTCCCCGTGGTGTAATATAAGCATACCGGCCCGGAAAACAGGAGATCCTGGTTCGAGTCCTGGCTGGGACAAATAGATTTTTTATTCTATTCCCTCGCATTAATTGTTTAAAATTTACGTGGGATAATGAACTACAACTAAATTAATATTTATGATTTTTATCATTTCTGAGAATATCCTTTGGGAAGTATGTAATGTCATCTTATTGCTCTTTGCTCTTAATTCGCTGGAGAAACAGGAGATCCTGGTTCGAGTCCTGGCTGGGACAAATAGATTTTTTATTCTATTCCCTCTCATTAATTGTTTAAAATTTACGTGGGATAATGAACTACAACTAAATTAACATATATAAAGAAAAATTAATAAAGTAAATAACGAGAGTCGACAAATAGCTAGACAATGTCAGCTCCTTCGAGCATAGGACGATGTATTCGTCTTTCTCGTGGGTTAGGCTCTCGCTAGTGTGGTAGGAAATTAAATAAGTTATCTAGCTCGTTCCGGTTGAGTAATGGAAACATTCCGGCCCGACAAGAGATCCAGGTTGAGTCCTGGCTGGGACAGACAGATTTTTTTATCCTATTCCCTCTCATTAATCATTTAAAATTTAATTGGGATAATAAACCACAACTAAATTAAAATTTATAAAGAAAATATTATTTTTATTTCCAAGNACTGTGCAGGGAGAAGGGGCCCATCGACCCCACTCCTAATAAATTCAGGCCTTAAGGCCCAGGAGATCGCGAGGCCATCTCCGTTTTAGTCTCCGGGGAGGATTGTGAGGATTGGAGTCTGACGACAGGGATTGGGCATATGGATTAGGATGAAATTGGAGTTTACTATGGAAGAGCTTGAAGCGGGTGGAAATAAGGTCTTTGGCAAAGGGAATATTAAAGTCATGATGAAGAGTAGAGTTGAACACATAATATGGAGCGTTAGCATTTATTCTGAGAATTTTGGATTGAAAGGATTTGTATACGCTGGATATTGGAAGGCTTAGTGGCACCCCATAGTTCTGCACCGTAGGTCTAGATTGGTCGTTGTCTTTTATTAAGAAGGTTAAACCAACCCTTACTGTTATTTACCATCCCTACCCTCATTCATTTAAAATTAAAGCATTTAAACTTACACAAAGCACTGAAAGCAGCTCCTCGAAATGCATCTCCACCAATCTAAAACACAGCAATTAAGGATTAAGAATTGATTAAATAAATAATTGTGAAAATAACTGCAAATAATCCTTATTAATTTTTAAATAGGCACTGCTAATTAAAAATATTATATATATGAGTATGTGTGTTTACTCTGGCTTCCAAGATCCCCAGAAACCAGAAGACTAAATAATTCTTCATTCAGCATTCGGCCAATCATCAACCATAACTTATTAAAATAAAAATTTGAATAATGATCTTAATAAAGATCAATTTTTATTAATGAAAGAAAATCAGGGGACACAGATAGATAGTTCCATAATTACGATTATAATACCCAAATAAAACTGTTTCTGCTATGAAAGTAATTATTAAGTCGAGACATACCTTCAACCCTATAGTTTACTAATCTCTTACTTATTTTATTCGAAAAATTTTATATGAAGTTATAGAAAACAACTTCCGTTCAGAACCCAAGTTCCAGTTGGAAGACACGATCAAATGAAACACTTCGGATAGGATTTGAGAAGACTTACCGTAACTGCTTAAGTCATATTATATTTTTGAGTTCATTAAGAATTTTAACAAAATATCTTTTAAATGTAAATTTTAATCTAATTTACATTTTTCATAGCTTGGTACACAAAGAAAGATCAGACAAAAACGCATCGGTTTTTGCCAGTAAATTGAGATTTAAACTTTCTATAAATAGAAAAACATTCTTCATCATAAATTATTTCTTTTTTATAATTTTATTATTCTTAATTTGATCCCAAAAAAGTGTATATTGTATACTTAAAATTCGAAATTTATTAATTAGAATTAATTAACATAGAATTTACAAATTTAAAACGCATTGACACTCTGGGTTGTATACACAAATATTATTTCTGAACAATATGAAACACTCGATACTATCACCTTGTAGTTGTTTAGCTTCTCAAGGGATTTAAAATATACAAAATATATTTTTCCTAAATCATTAAAAATCCAACATAGGAGCCCTAATAGATCCTTACTGTCTTTCTCATAAAGACATGAAGCTGACAAAGATGATAATTGTAAAATTATCTAATTAAAATAATTACTATTTTATGAAATTCTTATTAATGTAATGTTTTTATTTTATTTTATAGAGCACAGTATAAAAACCAAAAACAAAAAAAAAAGGCATAATACAGCAAACCTGTTTTAAGACTTATAAGGCATATTTTATTGTTTTCAAATTAGATATACCTACATAAAAAATTAGATTTATTTAAATAGAGATATCCAATTTATTCCAAAATTTTAATTAATGCCAATATACAGCTACAAATGATATTAAACTATATTAGATAAAATCAGAAAAGGTTACACATCTCAAAGCATGCCTTACCAATTAGCTAAGTAAAAATATTTTTTATTAGAGCTTCATAGATAATAACTTTTATTTTCCAGGAAAAATTATAATCCTCTAGTACCAACAATATTCTCATTAAAATGATAATTCAAATGAGAAAATAAATTTTCTTATCATATTATCTTTTAAGTTTTTTTTCTTGAATTTCTCTTCCAATATCTGCCAGTCTACAGTTTGTGCCATCTTAATTAGAACTGTACCCGAAGACAGTTCTAATTAAGATGGCTGTGATTTTAATTATTCATCATTTATTTGATATTTTCATATTGTTCATAATTTTTTGTTCAGTACATTTAACTGGTTATTTTGAAATTAAGTATGAAATATTTATTCGTTCTTTTAGAAAGAGTTCTTTTTTTTTTTTTTCTTTATGTATTACTTTCTACTTATAAAACATACTGTAATTTGATGGCTTAATAATACTATGTAAAAATGCATATATACAAAAACTTTAATAAATAAAATGTCACTTTGCAGGGAGAAGGGGCACATAGACTTCCTTTTAGTCGTCGGGGACGGTTGTAAGGATTGAAGTCCTTATTATTGGATAATGCAAATGAGAAAATAAATTTCCTTATCATATTATCATTTAAGTTTTTTATCTTGAATTTCTCTGCCATAATATTGATAAAATCTCTGCGAACTGTAAACGGCCTACAGATTAAGCCATCTTAATTAGAATTGTCTTCGGGTACACACTATGGGGAAGAGATCCCGCCCGGTGAGAACCCCTTCTAACTCGCCGAAAAAGCAGCCTCCGACAAAGAAGACAACACGCTCCAAGAAGACACTTGGGCGAAGTACCTCGGCCACCTCTCTGCTCTCCGAGCATAGCTCACACAAAACCAGCCCCGCCCAGAGTACAACTTCTCTCACTAACACAGCTATTTCAATCGCCCCCGCCGCGGACCTCACAATAAATAACACCGTGTCCATGGACACTGCTCCACCTGTTGAACATGATAATGAAGAAGAGTCACCATTTGCCACGGTTAACCGTTTTCGCCCTCTTCGGGACCTCCCGCAAGACGATCTCACTACTCCAACCGAACAAGCCAGGTCTAGTAGACCACCGCCTATATTCGTGTCTGGATTAGAACAATTTAAACTCTTCCGTGAAAAGCTCAATCAAGAGGTGGGAAGTGATAAATACCACC
>KZ810098.1:9908-25967 GCA_000696205.2 Oncopeltus fasciatus
AACCCACGAGAAAGGCGAGAACTTCGTCTTGTACTCGAGGGATCTGACATTGTCATACATTTTGTCGACTCTCGTCATTTACTTTATTTAATTTATTTTTTTATTATTTATTTTAAATTTCGTTATTAAGATAGGTACCAATTATTATAAATAATGATTCTAACTAATTTTGTTCTTAATTAAATACAAATAAATGAGATTATATTCATACTCGCAAGGGGTGTCATTTATTGATATATTTAAATACACATATATATATTTTTCCATGGGAACTAGGTGTTTGAAAGCCTAAATGGGAAAAGCATGCTTTCCGGGTTTCCCCAAATATCGAAGAAATGAAGGGAATGAATGGAGAGGGAAAAGAAGCTTTGAGGGAGTCAAATATTGAGGTTCTCTTGGTAATTCCTCTGCCGTCATCCACAGAACACCATTCTCCAATCCGATTAAAAAGAAAAGCACTAATGGGACTCCACCCTTCCTTCAACTTCTCCTAAAGGTTATTCATATCTCGTTGGCTATTAGTTCATTATGCGAATTCCCTCAATCCACAACCGGGAAGGAATAATGAGATCCTTATGCGATGAGCCTCATATGAGTCTCATATCCCCTAGTACTCCCGCCCTGAGGATTCAACTGTTTGGGCTCAGTGGAAAAGCTTAAACTCATAACTAATACGCTGTTTTCCTTGTTAAGGCGAGAGCGATTATATGAGCTTATTCCTTTCGTTGTGCACAGGTAGAAAAATAATAAGCCCAAAAGTCTAATTTGAACTTACAAGTCAGAAATGATGAAGATGACATCCTTAGGTTGGCAGCACGGTGACCGTAATTCCTTTCACTTCAGAAATAGAAAATCTACGCATATAGCAAATGTTTTTTTGTTTCAATTATTTTAAATCGAAATTTAATGAATAAGGTAAATTGGGAGGAGGGACAATGGCTAAAACCTACCCATGATGACGCCAATGTAACGTGGGTCAATAATGCTCACTCTCAACATTCAGAATTTCTTTTATTGGGGGGAGGGGGAGGGACCTCGCTCGTTTATAAAAATTATTTTGTGAGTGCGAAAGGTTAATATTGGAGAGCAAAAAAACGAAAAAAGAAGCTGTTCGCGTCACGAAATGTATAAAATTTTCGACAACACCAAGTTACCTTTTTATCCGATCAATAATCCAAGTACAATAAGGATTGTCTGTGATGGTGCTTCCTAAACCTCCCTTCAAATCTCTTTTATAAAACATTAAAACATAATATACTACTACTTCCGTAGGTAATAATTTTAAAAGATGGTTGGTATTGTAAACTATTAGGGTTTAAGAAAATTAATAATTGTTTGATATTTCATAAGGTTATTCCTTATAGTAGTAGTATGGGGTTCCATCTTGACTCAAGACTCACATGGGGCGAACACACTAAAATTAAAAGACAAGTACTCAATCGACGACAAGGACTCCTATACAGACTCATGAATAGGAATTCCAATCTTACGATTGAAAACAAACTGACGCTCTACAAAACCTTATTACTACCAATCTGGACTTACGGAGTAGAAATCTGGGGTGCCGCCAAGCCTTCCAATATCCAACGAATCCAGTCCTTTCAATCTAAAACCCTCCAAATAATCGCAAATGCTCCCTATTACGTATCCAATTCCTCTCTTAACCACGAATTTAATATTCCTCTTGCTAAGGATCTAATTTCTTCCCACTTCAGCTTTTTCCACAGTAAACTGCCATTCCATACTAATTCACTAGATACTAATTTATAATACCTAACAATAAGGCTACTGACCAACATATCCTCAGGAATAGAATTTTCTCAAATCTAAAGAATAGAAGACAAATATTAATTTTGAAGCTGCTCAAAATGGTCTTTCGTATATCCTCAATACATCTTAATGAATATGTTCAGACATTTAATTCTTATTAGAGAAATCCATTGGTTCACAGCTTTCAAGGTTGCCTAATTCAACGGAGGAAATAATTTTGATACCTATGCTCTTAATATATAACTTCCTAAATATTAGCAAAAAAATCCATTAGTGGTCTGAACTTTTCCACAGTAAACTGCCATACAATCCTAATCCACTAGCACAGACCAACCTTCCAACTCCAACCCCTACAACCCTCCCCGTCGACTCAAACGAAGAAGGCCCCAAGACCTCCTATGGGCATA
Organism: Oncopeltus fasciatus; assembly: GCA_000696205.2. Lineage (NCBI taxonomy): Eukaryota > Metazoa > Arthropoda > Insecta > Hemiptera > Lygaeidae > Oncopeltus > Oncopeltus fasciatus. The sequence goes on from KZ810098.1 coordinate 12,086, forward strand.
GTCTGTAAATAATTTGAGATTGATGTCACTGGTCACCCTCTCTTCTCATGTGATTGTTAAAATTTTGATTTTGTCGTATCTCCACTCACACAAAGTATAAGAATTGTTATACTTCTTTGGCCTGAATTGTCAAACACTACCTACCGTGATCAGCAGTCCTGAAGATGGCCTACATTGTAAGCCGAAACGTTGGCATTAAAGAACAAATTCTTGGTTATTTTTACATTGATATACTAATACAAATGTTAATTTCCTTTATTTCGTCGTTCGTATTTGCCTGTAATATTTTTGTGAATATGAATTTTTTTGCAAAACAAAGCTTTATAGTCCGACCCTATTATAGTAATATTATGTACAGAGGCTTTTTCTTCTTGTCAGCTAATTGTTGTACTCTTTACTCCACTAACATTTGAGGTTATTTTTATGGGATATCTTTTTCAATTTGGTTATTTTTAAAAATTAATAATGAAATTCCGATACATTCGTCTTTTAGCGAATTAATTACACTCTCAACATATTCGAGCTTTTTAACAATGTACAAACTTTCTTGAATGTTCAATAAATGGAGTACTATCAAGGCTATTTCTGGATTTAGATATGTTTAGGCCTCTAAACAGGTCAGACAAAAATATAATGATGCTTTATCTGAGATGCACTAAAAATATTTTATGCTTAAGATAAGTTACAATTAAAAAACCCGTAACTCATTAATCTGTGACGTACGTCATCTACATTTATAGGTTCCAATATTCTTAGGCCATAAATCAAGATTTTTAATGTTTTTATTTTTAACATGACGTTATAAATATTTATATTTACAATAATCAGAAAATTTTTTTTTTCCTTTATTCTTAGAAGTTTATGTCGATAACATAAATATAATAGTAATCTGCTTTGTGAATTTGTTGGCTCGAGAGTTATAGACGTTCTGTGTATTTTATGTTTCTAGATTAGTAGTCAGCTGGAATTTAAAGGTTCTGGATTTTGGAAATATTGCAAATTTCAGTGTCAAAATTTAGCAGGTAACCTTAAGCTTTCCTGCAGGCAAACAATAGGCGATACCTCACTGTACCAGAGCATGATTGAAGACGAGTCGTGTGTACGTGCTGGGATATCTCTTGAGATGTACGAGTCTGTTGCATGGCTCGCGTGACTCTCCCCTCATTCCGTGCCGCTTTAACCTGCACTATTATGCAATGGGATGCCTTTTACCTGCAATAAATAGCCACGTTCTCTTGTAGGTTCTGCCCCATTCGGTTCTTCCGACCCCCGCTATCCGACAAAGGATTTACAGCCTCTTTTCACTTTGTATTTTCTGCCGGGGAAAGGAAACATGATTACGCTTTATTATTAGAAATGAATAATTAGTGTTCCTTTAAAATATATTGGTTCAGGATATTTTAAAACCATTACTAGAGATAGTTTTTCACAGATAAAGAAATAATTTCTCAAGCAATTTTCTCACGGGTAAAAAAAGAAATTCTCTCTAGCGAGATCTACCTAAACATATTAAACATTCATACTCAATGTGATAGTAGTTCATAATGGTGTGATAAAATTAATAATGTAGAAATAATTCAACAAGTGATTTGGTGGAATTGATGATAATCAACCCATAGTGTTGATGGAGTACTCAATCGAACTCCTCAACGGCAGAAAATGAAAACAATTAGAAGGATTCTCCATGAAGCTAAGAAGAATCAATGTAATAATTGTTTAGAATGAACTTTGTAGGATGCTGCTTTTTTGTGTGCAAGGTTCTTGAAGTATAATTATATTACATATAAGTAAAAATTTAGAGGAGTAAACAAAAGTGTATGGATGATTAGTGATAGCTCATAGACAAAGACAGTCATTTTTGTACTGCTCTAGGCTTTACTTATATGAAGTATAACTATAATTTCGTAGAATATATTCAAATTCTCGCATAAAAAGAAGTCTAGCTATGTCCTCAACATATGTGCATAATACTCTCTTTCTACTACTATATTTCCTTCAACTCTAACTGGAGATAGCCTTAACTAAGATTCTTATTTTCTGCTTACACTATTATATTATTGATTTACTCTTGGTTGTTTTACTCAAACATACAGACATACTTCTTAAGCAGAACAGTCCTTGGCGGATATTTTCCGCGGAAGTTCCTATAACTGAGATAACTCTAACTGGAGTTAGCATTAACTAAGATTCTTATTTTCTGCTTACACTATTAGATTATTGATTTACCCTTGGTTGTTTTACTCAAACCAACAGACATACTTCTTAAGCAGAACAGTCCTTGGCGGATATTTTCCGCGGAAGTTCCTATAACTGAGATAACTCTAACTGGAGTTATCCTTAACTAAGATTCTTATTTTCTGCTTACACTATTAGATTATTGATTTACTCTTGGTTGTTTTACTCAAACCAACAGACATACTTCTTAAGCAGAACAGTCCTTGGCGGATATTTTCCGCGGAAGTTCCTATAACTGAGATAACTCTAACTGGAGTTAGCATTAACTAAGATTCTTATTTTCTGCTTACACTATTAGATTATTGATTTACTCTTGGTTGTTTTACTCAAACCAACAGACATACTTCTTAAGCAGAACAGTCCTTGGCGGATATTTTCCGCGGAAGTTCCTATAACTGAGATAACTCTAACTGGAGTTAGCATTAACTAAGATTCTTATTTTCTGCTTACACTATTAGATTATTGATTTACTCTTGGTTGTTTTACTCAAACCAACAGACATACTTCTTAAGCAGAACAGTCCTTGGCGGATATTTTCCGCGGAAGTTCCTATAACTGAGATAACTCTAACTGGAGTTAGCATTAACTAAGATTCTTATTTTCTGCTTACACTATTAGATTATTGATTTACTCTTGGTTGTTTTACTCAAACCAACAGACATACTTCTTAAGCAGAACAGTCCTTGGCGGATATTTTCCGCGGAAGTTCCTATAACTGAGATAACTCTAACTGGAGTTAGCATTAACTAAGATTCTTATTTTCTGCTTACACTATTAGATTATTGATTTACTCTTGGTTGTTTTACTCAAACCAACAGACATACTTCTTAAGCAGAACAGTCCTTGGCGGATATTTTCCGCGGAAGTTCCTATAACTGAGATAACTCTAACTGGAGTTAGCATTAACTAAGATTCTTATTTTCTGCTTACACTATTAGATTATTGATTTACTCTTGGTTGTTTTACTCAAACCAACAGACATACTTCTTAAGCAGAACAGTCCTTGGCGGATATTTTCCGCGGAAGTTCCTATAACTGAGATAACTCTAACTGGAGTTAGCATTAACTAAGATTCTTATTTTCTGCTTACACTATTAGATTATTGATTTACTCTTGGTTGTTTTACTCAAACCAACAGACATACTTCTTAAGCAGAACAGTCCTTGGCGGATATTTTCCGCGGAAGTTCCTATAACTGAGATAACTCTAACTGGAGTTAGCATTAACTAAGATTCTTATTTTCTGCTTACACTATTAGATTATTGATTTACTCTTGGTTGTTTTACTCAAACCAACAGACATACTTCTTAAGCAGAACAGTCCTTGGCGGATATTTTCCGCGGAAGTTCCTATAACTGAGATAACTCTAACTGGAGTTAGCATTAACTAAGATTCTTATTTTCTGCTTACACTATTAGATTATTGATTTACTCTTGGTTGTTTTACTCAAACCAACAGACATACTTCTTAAGCAGAACAGTCCTTGGCGGATATTTTCCGCGGAAGTTCCTATAACTGAGATAACTCTAACTGGAGTTAGCATTAACTAAGATTCTTATTTTCTGCTTACACTATTAGATTATTGATTTACTCTTGGTTGTTTTACTCAAACCAACAGACATACTTCTTAAGCAGAACAGTCCTTGGCGGATATTTTCCGCGGAAGTTCCTATAACTGAGATAACTCTAACTGGAGTTAGCATTAACTAAGATTCTTATTTTCTGCTTACACTATTAGATTATTGATTTACTCTTGGTTGTTTTACTCAAACCAACAGACATACTTCTTAAGCAGAACAGTCCTTGGCGGATATTTTCCGCGGAAGTTCCTATAACTGAGATAACTCTAACTGGAGTTANTATGACAATGTCAGCTACTTCGAGTTTAAGACGAAGTTCTCGTCTTTCTCGTAAGTTAGGCTCTCGCTAATGTAGAGGGAATTGAATGAGATAACTGGCTAGTCCTTGTGGTGTAATGGATTTATTAGCATACCGGCCCGGATAGCAGGAGGTCCAGGTTCGATTCCTGGCGAGGACAGATAGTTTTTTATATTCTGTTCCCTCTCATTAATTGTTTACAAAAATAGTTATTTTTCATTCATAATTATTTCATGTATTCATTTAATGAAGAGTCCGCTTAGCATACCAACTTTTAAAGCCAAGTGGTTGCGAATCAAATTTTGGATTAATAGATTTTGAATAAATGTGTACATGCTGGCTACATGTATAAATGAAAGGATCCTACATACAATCTAAACTTCTTAATCACTTTCAATGCATACCCCACTGGAGCCATAAATATAATTAACAGTGGAGGAATAGAGGATGAGCACACGGAATGTTGATGTCAGCCAAGAAGTGGGTATTGCATGTGAGCGGATTTCCGATATGTGGGAGGTTTGCCGTAATCTCTGAAGCAGCAGAAGTTGAGTTAGCTTAGAGATACTGTATTATATTCATATCCGGCGTGTTGTGCAGTCAGCTCTCTGCCTTATCTGAGAGGGGCTTCTATTGTTTCCCATCTGATTTAATATCTTTATTTTAAACCTTACATGAATTTGATTGCTCCCCTACTCTGTCCTTATCGCGGAGGAATTGATAAGTTAATTTTCCTGTCTGGCTACCGCCAGGTGTGCTATGGAATTGTTATATCAAATAATTACAGAGGAATGGCGTCTATGACGTCCATGTCAGTAAGCACTCTGAATATTATAATAAGAAGCTTAGAATTAGAGAATACGATAGTAGCACATGCAAGACCCACGTGATTGATATGCCCAATTTAAAAAAAAAAAGATTGTAACTTTAAATATAATTGTAAAATAATGTAAATCGTTACAATGTATATTTTAATACCAACGTTGATTAATGTCAGTCCATAGTAAATCTAATACAGTCAAGAATGGGCTATTGAACTCTTGGTAGCCTGTTTTAGCTACACTTTATTTGCCATACTCACACTGTTAAAGCGACATGTTTATGCCTCTATCCGGCCATTACTGTGATTAAACTATATAAATATAGAGAAAATGAAACACTCGCAGCTGCGATATGTAGCAATCAAGAACAGGTGGGATAGAGTGCAGTGCGCACACAAATAGAAAATAAATCACAAGGAACAAAATTTTCGGGGATCTCTCGCCCTTCGTTGGTGAGAAGTGAAGAGATACTCTTACCTTAGATAGATAGAAGATACCTTATATTGTGTGTGTGTGTGTTTTATGTGTTTTTGCAAGGTTGCTCCAAAAAATACATATTTTTTATTAAATTGTATTTAGGGGTCAACCTTAACCGAATCAAAGCACCAGAAACGAAGTTGTATGCATCAATCAGCTCTTTAGTATTGTAAGGCACATGATTTCATGAAGTTCTACTACATCTAAGCACATAGAGGGGGGAAAAATGTGAAGAATCGCAATTCATAAAATATACATTATTATACAAGATGTGGGTATTCCTCCAGTCTTTGCATGGTCCATAAAATTATGAAGCTGCTTATTATTAGAATTTTTCTTAGTCTTATTATGATTCATGATTGAGATTAATGTGTTATATTCCAATTTATTTCTTCAATAACTATCAATACCAAAAAAAAATTCACATTTTTTACTTAAAATAAAAAATTAAATTAAAAATGTTAAAATTGAAGCAATTCAGTCTAACCAGATAGAAAAATATTAATCTGATCCCCTTAAGTAAACTGCATAGGGTTGTCGATTTGTACTTTGGCTTACTCCTTAGCACTGGAGAACGAAGCTTAACCCAGAGGAGGGTCTCACATAATATATAATATGCATAATTTCATTTTGGTTTAGGTGCACCGCAGTAGCCGAGAGGATCTGTTCAGTTTTCACAATCCTAGCGTCGCGGGTTCATCCCCCGCCCTGGGCATTTCTTTTATCGAGAAATACAAATTTGCTCAAAACACTTATTGAGAATAAGAATGCAACCTCCCTTCAGACCCTCCCTCCAAGACCCTTAGTAGTTAAATGGAAGGTAAAATTAAAAAATAACGAAAACAAAAAAGATGAAGAAAATAGTATTAGCTTAGACAAAGTGATCCGTAAGGAACTCCCAAGCTTGGAGCTCATTTTTTCCTGCCCCGAGCTTATACTGAGAAATAAAATTCTGCATAGCCCTCTTGACTCAAAGTAGTTCTTTGGGATTAAAAAAAAAAAAAAAAAAAAAAAAAAACTTGTGTTAGATGTAAGCATTAACATTGTTTCTAGTCACACAAATCATCCAGAGGGCTGAAGGCGAAATGATATATGTGAAAGTTTGGTGTATGGGTATATAAATAGTTATTACACTATCAGAAAGGAGTTTTGTTTTTTTTAGTCTTGGATGAAACGATTTACTTTATTCGATGATTCTTGCAATGTATGACATTTTTCAGGACTGGTGATCGTAGCAGGGGCTAACTGACAAATCAGTACATAAAAAGTATAAAAGTTCCACTTCCGGGATGTTTTTCTATACTTTTATTGGCTCCCAGGCATAATCATCAGCCCTGAAGATGACCTAAATTCTAAGCCGAAAAGGTCAGTTCAAAGATTATTTTTTGTAAATATTTCCTTTTTTTTTTTTTCCTCATTTTTATGTACTCTTAGACATGTTAAGTTTAACGGGAGGAGGTAGAAGTAAAAGTTAAGGGCAGCTACGTGGCATAAGTGTGTGGGCCCCCACCCCCCGGGCCCTGCAGAGGACATTTCGTGACTTCGCAGTCTCCCTCATCCCTCTCTTGGACGGCTGTTGGAGGAGGAATTTTCCAAGGGAACCGGGAAGGGCCTTGTTAATATTAACCTGAGAACCGCCGGAATCCGGAACCCCTTTAGCAGGTGACAATAACGGCGAAGGGGAAGTGGCTCAATTTTACGAAGGGCAAGGAAGAGTCTCCTACCCTCCTATTCTCCCGTCTTCCCTCTCAACGTTTTTAAATTAAATTTACGATAAGTATAACTTTCTAGACCCAGGAAAATTTTCTTAAAGAAAATAACGTATGCTAGCAGAAATTTTTTGAATTCCCTTTATCTATCCACTGAAATCATTTTTGATTTATTGGCATCAAGTACCTTCAGATCGAATAAGGAGTACAATCATCAATTTAATTTAGAAATTAGGAAATCGGAAACTTTATATGACTGGGAATCTCTAATGGCAAAGTAAGGGCTTATTATTGTCGCATCTCTTAGTCTGTCCATTACCTATTCATGCGAATAAAATTTTCATCAAAGACTTAATAGCTGATTCATTTTGAAATTATTATTTTTATCTAATATTCCAAATAATATTCATTATTTAAAAAAAAAACTCATATAGGATTTCTTGAAAAATAAAGAGATACAAACAGGTACATTTAACATCAGTTATATCAAGATTTTGTACAGTTCTCTTTTACGGTCCTCTTCACCCATAGATGTCTATTGTTAAGAACGCGCAGAAGAAGTCTAGACCCGACATCGAGTAGGCCCTGGACCAATCGGGGCTAGCCTGGACCTCCGCTAGCATAAAGGTTGTTCTGGAACTCGCTTCTCGGGAAAGAGTTCCCGCAGCCGGTTTTAAGTTTCCGCGAAGTAATTCGGAATTATTAAATATTTTCGAGGCTAATGAATGAACCTGGGAATTTTGTGTCGCTTCACTTATCCACGAAGAATGAAGGTCGAGGAAACTCCTCTAACTTCAGAGTTCGTGGGGAAGTCCATATTAAGTGTTGAAAATTGCATAAACGACGTTATCTAAAGAATTCGGAAGCAGCCGAAAGGTAAATCAAGGATAGTCCATTTCAACAAATTTGCTCCATATAAAGGAGAGCATGGACTTGCGGAAGACCAGTGGGTTAAAAATCTGACCAGAAAAGAAAGCGGTCTTTTGCGCACTGGCAAAATTCGGACTGATAGGACAATTCCCCATGACCATCCAAACCATCTACAAGGACATCTTCTCTCTGCAAGAAGGACTATGCACTGGCACATTGTGTGGCCGAGGACGTGAGGAATTGTGACGATCTTCAGATGTTAGTTCGGCGGCGTCGAGACACTGGAACAGTAGGTAGTAGGGACCAATCATGGACAGGACACTTCATTAGTCGCAGGGTGGACAACATCTGTTTGGTGATCAAGGGTTTTCCACTTCAGAAGCCTACGTATGGAGACTTGCGTTTTAGCCTCCTCGATCTGCAGACAAAGGTTCGTTATTTAAACGTTACCATGCATTCAATTCCTAAGCTGGGCTGCGGTTGTGACGGCATGGAATGGAAGATAGTAAGGCAGATGGTGGAAGATATATTCGCCAACAAGAGGATTACTACAATGTTCTGCGTCTTTAACCCATGGGAGGCTCATTCGAGGGCAATAACCATGTACAACACCTGTAACGTTCTCCAGCAGCTAGGACCTGTTCTGGGACAGACCAGACATAAGAAGGGGTAGTGTTACGAACGCGCAGAAGGGGGTCTAGACCCGACAGAGATGGCCATGGACCAGTAGGGGCCGGCCTTGACCCTGCAGATTTAAGGAATGTTCCGGAACTACCCAGAGGCCCTATATAAGCAGCTCGCTCGCGCCTCGGGAGAGAGTTCTCGCAGTCGGTCTTGAGTTTACGTATAGTGATAAACTAATTGTGATAGTTCAGCAATAAATGTAGTATTATGATAATTCCTAATGCTTTAGTAATAAGGACTAACTGAATATTATTGTAAAGCAGCTAAATAATAGTTATTAGAGTGTTGTATTTCTAGAAGTAGTTATTTTAATCATCAGTAGCCCGTAAAACTATCATTCAATTCATAATTTCTCAGTTTACTTTAGTTAATCAATATAACTTGAATTGATAATAAAGTTATATTGATTGAAATCTCTCAGAAATTTAGGAAAATCCATTGATCCGAGGTCTTTAATCAGGGTTGAGTTGGGAGGGTGGGAAGGCGAATCCGCCTACATCCTGGGTGTGAGCCGGTGGGGGACCGCAAGGTTACCGCGAGAGCTCTAACCAGGAGCAGCAACTTGAGGATTTGTTTAAGCTTGTGGGGAGGGGGTGCGAGGAAGCTGGTGGGGGTGCTTTAAGTTGAGGCGCAACCCCTTTTCCTTCCAATCCTCTCCTTTCAGCGAAAACATTATTCCAACCACTCTCCCCCTCAATCCTAATGTCCAATTCGATACATAAGCATTCATGAAACGTCAAATTTCGAGCCTGCATTGTTTCCATTTAACCCTTTTTACTTCATACCAAATAGATGCCACGTGTAATTTGCAAGCATCTTATATTAAATTTGTCCCAAAGAGGTATTTTGTACATTTTTTAGAGTTAGGCGGAACCTAGTCGGAACTTGTTCATGAATTATTCACTGCGCAAGCTAGGTTATGATTTGTCAGCGATTTAAAGAAAGGTTGGAACACGATTGTCAATTTCTAAACAAAAATTTTGCTATAAAGTAAATTCAAACACATACACATACGCACGCCAAACACACACACACACACACACACACACACACACACACACACACACACACACACACACACACACACACACACACACACACACACACACACACACACACACACACACACACACACACACACACACACACACACACACACACACACACACACACACACACACACACACACACACACACACACACACACACACACACNATCTAACTCCCGACATTAATCACTGTTAGTGAGAAAACTGGATCTGGACAGTGCTATCCACCACTCATGGTGACAATACCGAATATAACTTGCCACCCCTTTCGAGGTGGGCAAACTGAATCCTACTGCCATGCATTCTTTCTGACTAGCAAACCGAATTCAACTACCGTTTTCTATTATTCAGGGATTTAAACTGGATCTAACTCCCGACATTAATTATTGTTAGTAAGCAAACTGGATCTGGACAGTGCTATCCACCACTCATGGTGACAATACCGAATATAACTTGCCATACCTTTCATGGCGGGTAAACTGAATCCTACTGCCATGCATTCTTTCTAACTAGCAAATGGAATTCAACTACCGTTTTCCATTATTCGGGGGTATAAACTGAATCTAACACCCGACATAATTTTACTGTTAGTGATCAAACTGGATCTGGACAGTGCTATCCACCACTCATGGTGACAATACCGAATATAACTTGCCACACCTTTCATGGCGGGTAAACTGAATCTTACAGCCATGCATTCTTTCTGACTAGCAAACCGAATTCAACTACCGTTTTCTATTATTCAGGGATATTTGATGATTCTAACTCCTGACATTCATTTCTGTCGGTAGTTACATCCAGCTTCCACACGGACAAGTACCCTCCTATTTCTAGTTGTAACTGCTGACTGCCTACATCTGCACATTTCTATTATATAAACCCAGCCACCATCTGTAACATATATTACAGAGAGTCTTTCGCTCTCTAAATGTTCTGCCAGTAATTGTGTCCCTGCAGCTATTTGTAATAACGTTACTTTTGAAAAAGCCGATTTAGTGTTCATTATATTTAACTGGTGAGCAAACGGAATCTGGAACCTGCTATCCATAGTTCATAGTGAGCATACCTAATATTTATTAATCGCCTAACTAGGGATATTTATTTATTTATTTTTATTTGATTATAACTGTTTTAATCTTCAATTTTTAGTTTCAATAATATTTTTTATTAAACCGGGGAAACTCTTATTTTACTTTTTTATATTATACTAATGTTGATAAGTAGTATTTCAGTAACATACATATACATGAAAAATGCAATTAAATAAATTTAAAGTTTGTTCCTCGATCAAAACCCTTCTTTGAAATTTTTGATAAGCTATGAACAAAATGTAATAATGAGAACTTTGATTTATGATTATAAAAACATCAAAAATTTGTAGCAAATCAGCCTATAAATGTTTAAAAAATTTTCTTGGGGACAGGTAAGTTCATGAGAGCTGGCGTGTTTAATCTGAAAGTGTGGTTATACAGCCTCTGTCCAATCTTGGTTAGACAGAGTATTACACTTTGCCATGCAAATCTCTTGAGAACGATTTAGTAATGAAGCCCTTAAGTATTTGAAGATAAGGAGAACTACTCATTAAGTCCTCCAAGTAAGTAAAGCAGGATTGCTTTCCAAACTTTCTGCTTTTTTTTCAGGAAACAGAAAAATAAATAAAAACGGCTGAACCAATTTCGCTGTCCATAACTATGGTTATGGTTTATATCTGGGCCAACAATGAGCCTGATATTATACGAGCTTGGTTCAGCAACAGTAAGGGAGTAAATTAGGGAAAGAAAGTTTCAAATTGTTTCAATTCAAATTAGTACCTCATTTAGAGTTAGTCAACTTATTGTTAACCTTTATTCATTGGTTATTTTTGTTAAATTACTTCTTAACTTTGTTTTAAATATTCTAAGTTCATGAAAATTTTACTACCATTGAATGAGAAATCTTTAAATTTAAATAAATCATAAATAAGCAAATGAAGCATTTAATCCTTATTAAAAATTATTTTAATGTAAAGAAAACATAATAAAAAGTACAAGTAATAAATGAAATACTATGTTTGAATAAATGCATAGTTTTGGTTATGTTTTTTCTATTTTTTTAAATTCTGAAATATATTAAATTATTTGAAATTCTTAGATTTATTGAAATTAGCATTCTGTTGAATTAACTAAATCTGTGAATCTTTGAATCCTGAATTAAATGGAAAATCAATTAATAATATATAGATATACCAACATTAATTTGTTTTATTAAACTATTTACTTGTAATACGACTATGGAGTTCTCGGCAAGCTCACATTTACCATTTCCAAAATTTTGGTTAAAAATCTAACACATGTTTTACGTTTATTTAAACTATCATTTACGACTGCAGTAAAGAGTATATTAACTCTAGTGTGAGTGATTACATTAACCAATTTTTCTTCATGTTCTAGGGTGTAGAAGCACGAACGCGAACTGATTTCATGTTTCTATAATCCGTAATTCGCCTCGAAATAGGTTTTCTTTTCTTAACAGGTTTGTTTTTACAAAAAAAAAAAATGTTACTAATCATTAAACTTAATTAATATTCTTTGATAATTTAATAAATGAACGATTAATTTATTGATAGGCAATAAGTTCTGCAGTCTTAAATCGACACTGGTTCCATAAATATTCACTATTCACTGTCATTACACTTACTACTCAGAGGAATGCCCAGAATATCTTCGTCATTTTGCAGCTGAAGGTATCAACAGGAAACTAACAGAATGCCTCGGAAACAACACCTCAGCAGTTGAAAAATTCATAAGTAACACACACATACACACACACACACACATATATATATATATATATAAACTCCTAAATACTTTTAATTTTTAATTTACGTACATTGAGTTCAGTCTGCGAATATGAAGGGCCTTATTAAATCCATGATGTTCCAATAAACCTGGAAATGTAGAATTTCCAACCGAAGTTGGTTCACCTCCAGAAGTGTTTCATGCAAGGCTGAAATGTTTGTAGTTACACTAAAACCTCTTTATCTCTAACTCTAGCTATATTTTTGGTTTAGCTTTAGAGCTCATTTTAGCTCTTAATTTCTCCAATCATTCTACGTGAATTCTGTGCCCCCCTAAAGATCGAGTCATGAGCCAATGAGGACTTCTTGAAGTTTTGAAATTTGTTAAAATTTGTATACTTTTTAAATCTACCTTGACCAAACCCCAACAGGAAAAACATCTTATAATAATATCTACTGTCAAAATACTCTCCATTAAGACATTTAGTTTTTGTGCGGAATATTTTCTTCATAACTGTACTTTGTTTAAGGTAATGTAAAAATGATAATTTTTTTCATTTTTCAAACAGATACAAATTTAATAAGACCGAGAGTCATTAACTAAAATTAGAAACTGAATAAGGTTTGATATGTTTCTTAGGTTGGTACAGGTGAGGATTTGTAAGCCACTCCATTATGGGAGGGGATATTTAATGGTAACCACTCTATCCCAGACATCTATGTCACTAGACAGATCTTCATTTCTAAGCATGCCGATACCGGTACTAGAATTCCGCCCCAACATGATACCGTTCCCTCGGATTACTCCGCTACTCCTGTAATTATATTTCAATTTTAAATATTTCTTATTTTTCTTTTCATTTTATGTGTGGAGTGTAGACGAGCAGGGAATATTTCCCCGCGACCTTTACTATGACATTTCTCTCTCGTCCTTTGCATATTTTACTACACCCCACCAATCCCTTCACTTTTTATTTGTAATTTCACTGTAAATTACTCATAAAAAAAAAGACTGACGGATATAAAGTATGTCGTGATGAGAGCCACTAAAACCAGGCTGTTGGCGTCCTTGACAGTCTCTTCTACCAATTCACACCTGTCCTACTTTCATTTCATGTATAAAAATAAACTAAAGGAAAATATGAGCTAAGTCAATTATTTTATATGAGGCTCTATAACTAAAAATTAATACATTTATTAATTTTACACTTCGACGTTTTCAAGTATGCATTTGGGCTTCATAGTTTTATTTCTAAATTAAATTCGGGTTAGCCGAAGGAATTTGTTTGCTTCTGAATCCTGGTCAAGGAAATAAAAGCTTGACCAGAGCTATAGATATTTATAATAGGGTGGATGCCAAACTGGTTAAGAGGAAAGTTAAAA
>KZ810098.1:55800-68117 GCA_000696205.2 Oncopeltus fasciatus
CATTCTCTTTTCAGCCCTGAAGAAGCCATCACATGATGTGCGAAAGCTCGGCAAATAAGAACAATTTGACTCGGTCCAACCCGGAAGATGAAATGGTGAATACAATTAGATAATTGTTTTAATAAGATTGCATCTAATGTCCACTCAACCTTCTTTGGATGTAAATTTTTAGGTTCCCACCATTAAGGCAGCATAATAAAAGTAAAAATTAATTATTATTAGGCTTAGAAAACTACTGTGACTAAATGTAGATTCTGAAACACCACAGCATCAATTATGAAACATCTGAAGAATCAAATTGTAGAGATACCATTGAACTAGGGGTTTGCTGTCTGGAAAATACGATTGAAATTTTCTAATAATTCTAATTTTCTGTACTTACTGGTTAACTTTCACTCAGTTGCCAATCTACATATAAATAGAACTAATTAGTACTGAGATCTTGTGTTCTAGTGATAATACAAAAACTATTTATTACCATTATTAACCTTTATTGATAACAGCCATTTCATATTTCTTCTTTTAACTTCTGTAACACTTTAAAAAAATGTAGTGACTAACAATCAAAGCCAGTGCTACCCTAGGCAGTTTTATTTAATATCTCAATTCAATGATTACTGTGAATGCTAAATTATACTGAATCAATACTGAAGCTAAATTATAAAAAAATTAAGTATCTTAATGTTCCGCCAAACAAAAGACATACTTTAATAATAATTTAAAAAAATATTTTAAATTAGATAGTGATGTCTATTTCTCTACCTAAATGATTTATTAAGGAGAATAAATAAATTACTGTAACATGAAGCAGGACTTTTTCTCTTCAAGCCTCAAGGTACCCATTTCAATTCAAAACCTCCATTAAGAAAGATAAAAGTAACAGCCTGGCTACTGTTTTTTACTATATGCACACCTTAGTTTTAAAGCAGATATCGTGTAATCTTGAAACACCAACACACATTAATATATTTTAAGTTATCTTTCCATACCTCATCTAATGGAAGAGGATTAGGATTAGGATCAGGTTATAGGGCGATCAACATCATGGTTATTACGCCCTGACTGTTGGGGTTTATCTAGGGTTAAATCTGTTATCCATTCTTTTAAATGTTTTCCGTTTTTTAGTGCTTGTTTACATTACGTTATATAGTACTTGGTGTGCAATAAGTTATATTCGAACACACAGACATAGACAAATTATTCATATTCTATATTTTAGTATTTGAGTATTTTGGAATTTAAAAAAAAGTTATTAGAAACGGAGGTTTGAATATTAAATAAATTCTACATACTTGCACTGTAAAAAACACAATCGAATACTTCCCTTTCCCCTACACACCAATTTTTTTTTAGGTTAGGATTATCTTAAAAAATGCAAATATGTTTAAAAATGGACATGAACCATAATGAACCGGCAACTCCAGGATTCTGAACCATGAATGAATTCATGCTTTTTAGCCCTCACTGCATAGGTTCACGTATCTGTAATATATGAGAAGATATGGGAAACAATATTAGATACTTATCTACTTATGCATTACATTATTGATTGTATAATTCAGATTTGTTCAATCTTGGCGCTGTAGGTTCAAGACCCACCCTGGGCATGTTTCTATCAAGAAATAAAAGCTTACTTAGGAACAGGGGTGGAAGGAATAATGTAATTAAGGAAGATTAAATGTAAAATTTAAAATTATCTTAGAAACCTCCAGTATTTTGGTATTTTATCTATACATCTATATACAAATTACTTTTAAAAGATTTTTACTCACAAAATATATTTTCATTTATAATGCCTGAAGAATAAAGATATCCTCGTGATGGAAGGAGAGAATGATAAAAAGCATACACACACACTCATACATTTTTTCATTTTATGTATATCATCCCCATTTACTAACAGAAACATACACATTTCATTAGTTGGTTATGCACAGCATAACATAAGTATTAGATTACATCATTTAAATTTTATTAAGGTTATGTTTCATTTTACTATTAAAATTGCTGGTGCTAGGAAGTAGTGGTTATAATCTGTTTCTAGCTTATTTCTCATTTGCCTGTTTATTGCTTGGAGCGGCTCTTGCTCCCCCGGCAAATAAATTTGCCTCCCTAACCGCGCCCTGTACATGGGTCCTTTGTCCTACATGGCTGCGCCTGCGCACTAGTGTTCCCGATAGCTCCATACGCATCTATGACTAACGGTTGCTTTTACATTGTTCACTGAAGATAAACATACTCCTTAGAGCTATCGAAATAATATTGTAAAACCTTTAACAGGAACACAATATTTTTCTTCCATTTCCCAAATACCCACGTACACGGCATGAAATGTTCCATACTAACTTGGTGCTTTCAAAGGTTTTCGTCATAAAAAATGTAGAATATCCAAGGGATTGATTTCAAAACCTTTATGTAAATAGTTTAGCTATCTATAATTGGCTAAGAAGAACAAATTCCCAGAATTAAATATTATTTTTTCAGTTTTCTATGTCTCTAGAAGAAGCATGGTCATATTCACATCAAGAAGATAATAGTGGCTTATTTAAAATATTTATTTTTAGTTAGATTAAAGAAACAGACAAATGAGATTAATGCAGATAAATATATGAAAAATGAAAAGTATAAATTTTTTTTTTTTTTAAAGATTATATTAGAATTATTACAGTTACAATCTTCTTAGAGAATGTTTGTTGAACTATTTGAAGAAAATATCCACAGATTTCAGGGAAGGTTCTTATAAACATTTTCTCATAGTTGTTTGTCTATATTTTAGTACATTTCATTCTCATAATTCTAATATATTTATTCATTCCTATATTCAATGGATGAACCGAGAAATTACTTATCATGTAGGAAATCAAAACGGATTTTTTTTTTTTTTTTTTGGTTTTTGTTGATAATATCTCGTCACATTTTTTCTTTCGCGCAATGATCATTAAAACGCAACGTCATTAAAAACTGAAAATTAAAGTTTTTTAAACAATGCAATGATCCAGCTGTGTATTTGGAAGACTAACTTAAAGCGCAGTTGCGCCCACTCCACCACAAATTACCTCAACCCCTACATGAGTCAATAAAGAACTCATACTGGCAAAGCAAAAAGCTCGAGTACAATAGATACTGACAACCAACCCTTAAATCATTAAGGGATTTTATCATAAAACAAAAATAAGGTGATTTACTTAATGAGGCATGTCTCAGCTGCAGACAAATTCCTCCGGACTGCAACTCAAAGAAGTCTTAAACACTAGAGATCCCGATAATTTGTCCAATAATCCAGAGGTTTAGGTGCCACTCACTGGACACACCCTTTTCCCTTTGGAGTTACGGCACTAGCCATGTTTCTCACACATGATATTGTAACTCACAACCACTAGTTAGCAAATTACAAGATGCAACTACGAGAAATGCACAAGGAGCTAGAAAAAAAATCTTACTACTTCTGTCAGGAATCGAACCCGGGTCTCCTACTGTTCTATAGGAAACCTGGGTTCGACAGGAAATGCCCTTCCTTTCCCTCAGTGCATTTCTTGTAATTAATTTATCGTGGGACTACATACCACAATTAATTAGTTATTTAAAAATAAATATCAGATAGAACGAGAGTCAAATAAATAGCTGACAATGTTTGCTCCTTCGGGTATAAGACACTTTTTCGTCATACTTGGGGGTTTTTGACTCGTAGTAATGTGAGGGGAGTTGGACAGATTATCGAACCTTCCTCGGTGGTGTAGAGGTCAGCGCGCCTGTCCGAAAAGTAAGAGACCTGGGTTCGCTTCCTGGCTGAGGTAGTAAGATTTTTAGTTAATTTAGCGTGGGATTACATACCACAATAATAATCATTATTTACAAGACAAAACTTATTTTACAGTATGCAATAAAAGAAAAAACAATACTAACATTTCTATATTCAGTGAATGTACTAATGCTAGCAATTGCAACATAGGAAATTCAGTATTGTATTGAATTGTATTTTGTTTTAAATATGATGAAAACTCAGTGTTCTCGACACCTCTAACTTTTGGTGGATTATGTTGACCCTTTTTTCTCTTTATTCTTTTGTTTCCATTTAAATAACATCTAGTCATTTATAACCTTTATTTCTCTAAACAGTACAAATAATAGTTCAGTCCTCCATTTATTTATTCTCTTATCAGTAGATTCATCAAAGCATTCAGCTAAAAATTTCAATACCAAGAGATAGACAAAGAGAAAATCCTAGTCTGGGAAGGAAAATCAAATGAGTCTTAGCAGAAGCTTAAAGAACTGTTAAAACAGAATTCTCGCGAGTGTGCTCACTTTAGTGTATTCTGAGAAAGAATTTTATATCAGATGTCAGGTCACGTAGATTCATCCAATTCGTCCTGTAAAGCCTGGCCAATCAGATGATCGCTCAGCCAACCCCTCCCCCCTCAACAACCCTTCTTCCTTCTCATCACTAGTTCTACTTTTCCTTCTATATGTATATATGTACACACAAACGCCCACATGCACATGTAAGAATGCTAACCCTTTCATATCAATGGAGAAAAGGGGAGATTGTATCTTTACTCATTGTTTTCCACTGTATCTACAACATTCTTCTTGGAGGGGGCGGGGGGGAGGAATTAGATTTATGGCATAGTATATAGTAACTCTAAAAATGAGATTTATATAATATTTGGCTTGCATCCCCTTTCTAGGATTATATTTATCACTTATAATATAGATTTACATTTCTCCTACAGTTTAAATTTAATCTTATAAAGTTTAATTTTATATTTGATTAAACATTTTTAACTAAACTAAATTAGACATTCTTTTTTTCTCTAAACAGTAAATTACAAAAAAAAAAAAATATCTAATCTGTATTGTTATATTACTTAAGTAGAAAAAGATAAAACTGTTCTTGGTTTTATTACACGAAGCGATTCGTGAAAATTTTATTTATTTATTACCAGTCCTAAAAAAACAAGATAGTTCTGAAAATATAGCCTGCTCAAATTGTGTATATATTTATTATTTATGGTTTAGCAAATTTTACAATAAAGGAACTTAATTCGGAATTTAAACTTTCTTTTGCAAACCGCTGGATGAGATTGTTATTGGGTAAATTTGAGAGAGGGGATTTAGACGGATAAAAAATTGAAAAATTCAAGAGAAACGCAAATAGAAGATATTATTGAATGTAATATGGAAGGTCGAACGATTTCCCCGAACGGCCTAGAAAATCTCATTGAGTATCATCTTTAACACTAATTTCTCTCTAAAGGCTTCTTTGAGCGAATTAGTCATTTAGTATTAGCTTACATGGACTTTATTTGACTTTAGATAATTTTAGCCCTGATTTCAGCTTAGAATATCAAAAAGTAATAAGTATGGTTTTATAGTTATAATAATATCACTTAGTAGTTCTCTAATTGTTTTATTATTAGTCAACAAATTTTAAAATATTATAAATGAAATATAATGAATTATAATTTAAGAATTAGCCGAGAGGCTCTTTTCCTGTGAGACTCCCACCCCTGGTATTGTGAGTTAGTCTCAACATGGGAGGCAACATGTCGAGAAATAAGAGTCTGTGTATAATTTCTACCTTGAACTTTTATAACATTAGGATCAGGAGCTCATTATGAATAACATGTTTTTTTTTTTATTTCTAAAAAAATCTAAACGAAAACCAATCCAAGGGCCCAATTAATCTACAGAAACCAGCCGCACTATACAACTTGATACACTTGCTGGGGGGTGTTGGCTAGGCACTAATGTTTCGAGGTCCACCCTGGCCTAGCAATCATGGGTGTTAGAATAGGATGCGTCCCTATAATAGCCCTTCCCTTCATTACCCTAAGTGGTTGAATGGGAGGAAGAAAGCTACTTGTGTTAGAAAAGCGTCTCATAATTTTTCGTTCTCTTCAGTTAGATATATGTATTTAATTTTAGAATAGGTCTTCATATTGATTTGAATACAAAATTATATCTTTTTTAATTAACTCTCGATAATTAAATTTCTTTTGAAATAATATCTCATTTTTATCTAAATTTCATATTGTATAAAAACGTGAACATATAAAGATATCTTTACAAATCATTAATTAAACAATGAAAAAGGTTTTTGTTTTTTGTTTTTACTTTATTAAAAGAAAAAAAACCTTTGAAATAATTTTGAATACCGATTTCCTTCTGAGAACTGCATAGTTATTTTTATCAAAAGGTTTAGACACTATTTTCCCACAGACCACTAAAAATAACATTCGTTATTTCAAACGTACTATTGCTTTGTATTTGCCGTAATAGTTCCTGAGAGTTAGCGCAGAAGGTGTTCTGATGCTATCATCTAAGTGATCCAAAGATACAGATGGGGCCTTAGTAGGTTGTGGTGAACTAGTGATTGATTAGCATTTGAAATCTAATCTGATGGCAGATATTTGAAGGATGGTTGATATAATTTGTTCTGAGTTATTCACAATTTTATAAAGTTATAATTAGGCTAAAAGTCGTAGAGTTCTTCAACTCGAAGAACTTGACTGAAAAATGTGATAAACGAGAATAAGGTTTGTGTAAACGTACATAAACATGGGACGATGATGGTCACACTCATGATCACTTCTACTTGAATTTATCACTGTGCATGAGTTTCTAAAAGACTATCCGTAAATAATTTCTTACTAAAGTTTTAGTCACCATACATATATATATAAACAAATTTATTCAGCTTATTCAAACATTTTCAACTTTCTGAAAAGCCTTCCTTCAAAATCAACCTGTCCAACTTTCTCCTAGTTTCTCAGGCACTTATCAGAAATAATTCCTACTATGTTTACCGACTCACATCCCCCCCCCCCCCACCTTCCATCACCAGTCCATTAATAGTTTTCCAATTTCTAATCTTTACCTCTCAGTCAAGGAAATTTGTTCCATGTGACACCTCCCTTCTCACCTAAGTAGCTGCGGTGAACTTTTTACTCACATTGTCATTGCTTTCCGAACCATTTCAAATCATATTACTTTCAGTTACATTAAGTTTATGTTATTTCAACATTTTTTTGTTGTTGTTGAAATAATTTAAATCAAATGATTTTTATCAAGTATTCTTACGACATTGTATAATCAGCAGCCCTGAAGATGTCTCTTACAATGTAAGCCTAAACGTCAACAAATAATAAAAATACATTTTTTACCTGAATCTTTTTGATCAACTTCAACCGAACGCCAACAAATTCTCTACTATTAATAATTATTTTTCTATTCTATATGCATAAATTCCAACTAATACTGTAAGGAAAATGATAGTCTAGAGGTTACGGAACAGGATTTCTTGGTTGTATACCACATAGAATTAATTTTTCTCGATAAATTTTAATCCGTTCTTTTTAAAAATTTTAGTAACTGTCTGAAGTTAGAAATTTTCATTAAAAATCTTACATTATCTGGGCCAGAATAGTTCCTTTAGCGTGAAATAGAATTATAATTATTGATTTATTATCTGAAACTTTATGTATGTNTTATTTAAAAAAAATTAATCTGTACATTTTTTTATACACTGTAATTTTTTGTCATTTTTGATGGGATACATTGTTGTATTTGCTGGTCTAACTCGGGACGTAACCCGTCCTCAGAGATGAGCCCAGGTTAACCTGCGATAGACCATCCGGGATCCATCTTCTCCTTACCCTAGGATAAGAAGGAGACTAGGCAGGGGGTCAAGGAGGGAGTGAGAGGGGGAGAAAAATGCCCTTGCATTCACCCCCTTGATATTGTAACTAAACTGTCTGGAGTAGGAGGTCCCTTGGCCACCTCCTCTTGAGGCGTCCGGGAGGGTGGTTATCTTCCTTATTGTTATTATTATGTTAACAATTTACATGATTCGAAAAAGGTGAAATAGAATTTTCTAAGATTTACCTCCAGTAATATTTTTGATGTTTATGACGGCCTATGATTACTAAATTATAAATTAAAAAAATATATCGAATCAGAGGGTTTGCTAATTCTATTGGGAGCTTAAAAGGAAAAGGTGGGTTAAAAGTATAGATTTCTTCATGGGCCTCTGCTAATAAGGGATCCTGAGGGTCTATTATGGCTATTAATTTTAATTTGAAAAGGTTGGAAAGAATTTTCACAAGCATCTAGGGGACTGTCAGAGTGTAGATGGACAACATTGAGAAAAGACCCTGAGGTTCATTTTTTACCGGCAATTTGCGGTGGAAAGGAAGGCCGGTAAGTCCAGGCCTCAAGTGGTCAGGAAAGAAAAGAGAATGAGACCCCACCAGCCCCTAATTAAGTACGTGAGGGGTTCGAATGTAGGAATGGAGCGGGGATGTGGAATGGGGTGGGTAGTGGAAGGCTGTTTCTAGGTCACACATCCACCCCCTGTAGACGGCGTACAATCTTATTCCATACATATTTCAATGTTCTTAGTCACCCATTCTGAATGGAGTCAGGAATTCACATAAGTATTATTACTGTGCAGTCTGAAAGGTTATTATTAATTTATTAAGAAATAAATTCCGTAACTGACGAAAAAGATTATATCAAATAATCCATCATCATATTATTAAATATTTAAATTTAAAATTAAAATCAGGTGGCCTTTTGGATTTTTTCTCGTTGGAGGCACCTTGGAGGCACCTCCTCCGGAAGGAGAAAGCAAAAACTTGATTTATTTTAACGTTTAGAAATTTAGAGAGATTTTATAAACGTATATAACCTTCAAGATGCAAGACAGTGATATGGTGCAATTTCTTCAAATTAAGGTTTTATTATCTCTGTATTTATTTATTTTTGAGTTTAATTTACCTTTGACCTATTTCCCTAGAATATTGGCTGAACAAGTAACATTCATTATTATAAGTACTTCTATGGACTTTTATAGACTACACCTTTGTGATTCGAGGGATGTGTGAATTAGCAACATTGTCGAAAAGGATTATGCAGGAGGTGCGTCAACTAGCGGATTTTGTCAAAAAGTGTTTGCAGGTTTAGTATGTAAAAAATTATTGTATTATAATAAAAGGTCTTTCAGTAATTTGTTATTTAATTGACGTTTGATAAAGAGATACGTAATTAAGCGAATTTCCTCAAAATATGCGTTACGGGTTTATTATTTGTACATTTATTTTAAACTTGTCGGTTCTCATGTGGAATTTTGTGTAATATACCTTTATGACTCAGTTCGTGGGTCAATTAGCGAATTTCTTCGGAATATATGCTGCGGGATATGAATTTTTGTTTTCTGATGTTTACATAGGGTTCCACGGTCTCCAAAAATATTCATTAAATACTTCTAATTAAACAATGAAAAAGGTTTTTGTTTTTTGTTTTTACTTTATTAAAAGAAAAAAAACCTTTGAAATAATTTTGAATACCGATTTCCTTCTGAGAACTGCATAGTTATTTTTATCAAAAGGTTTAGACACTATTTTCCCACAGACCACTAAAAATAACATTCGTTATTTCAAACGTACTATTGCTTTGTATTTGCCGTAATAGTTCCTGAGAGTTAGCGCAGAAGGTGTTCTGATGCTATCATCTAAGTGATCCAAAGATACAGATGGGGCCTTAGTAGGTTGTGGTGAACTAGTGATTGATTAGCATTTGAAATCTAATCTGATGGCAGATATTTGAAGGATGGTTGATATAATTTGTTCTGAGTTATTCACAATTTTATAAAGTTATAATTAGGCTAAAAGTCGTAGAGTTCTTCAACTCGAAGAACTTGACTGAAAAATGTGATAAACGAGAATAAGGTTTGTGTAAACGTACATAAACATGGGACGATGATGGTCACACTCATGATCACTTCTACTTGAATTTATCACTGTGCATGAGTTTCTAAAAGACTATCCGTAAATAATTTCTTACTAAAGTTTTAGTCACCATACATATATATATAAACAAATTTATTCAGCTTATTCAAACATTTTCAACTTTCTGAAAAGCCTTCCTTCAAAATCAACCTGTCCAACTTTCTCCTAGTTTCTCAGGCACTTATCAGAAATAATTCCTACTANAGGAGAGTTTTTTGACCGTAGATATTATTATTAGATGATTTTAGTTGGGGTTTGGTCAAGGTAGATTAAAAAAAATACAAATTTAAAAATAAATTGTATTTTTTTAATATTAGATTTTCTGCCAACGTTTCGGCTTACATTGCAAGCCATCTTCAGGGCTGTATATCATGAAGACTTTGAGAGGACGTCCTATCCCTAAGTTCACTTTAATCATTGAAATGTTAACTTAGGGACAGGACATCCTCTCTCGTCTTCATGATAGTCCTGAAGATGGCTTACAATGTAAGTCGAAACGTTGGCAGAAAATCTTTTAAAAAAATATACTTTTTAAACTTGTATTTTTTTGGTTCTACCTTGACCGAACCCCAACTAAAATCATCTAATAGTAAGAGCAATGTTTTCGTCCTTTGCAGTTGTAATTTGTAGATTGGTTTGTCAACAAGGATTTTTTTGTTTTTTGTTTGAAAAAGTGAAAAAGCGCAAGACCAGGAAGATCAGCAAGACCAGATTGATGGATACAAGACAGGAAAATCTTGGTCGTACAGGATAAATAAAATTGGCCAAGACTTGCGGAACCAAAAATTTAATGGTCTATGTGAACTGATTCGTAATTAATTCGGGCCTTCAGTCTATGAATAAAGGAATATTGAGACATATTCAAAAGATACTTCTGGAGCTTAGTTAATATCAGTTTCTTGAACCGTTTTCAGGATCAAAGGAGTTTTAATTATTAAATCTTATTTAAAAAAAATTAATCTGTACATTTTTTTATACACTGTAATTTTTTGTCATTTTTGATGGGATACATTGTTGTATTTGCTGGTCTAACTCGGGACGTAACCCGTCCTCAGAGATGAGCCCAGGTTAACCTGCGATAGACCATCCGGGATCCATCTTCTCCTTACCCTAGGATAAGAAGGAGACTAGGCAGGGGGTCAAGGAGGGAGTGAGAGGGGGAGAAAAATGCCCTTGCATTCACCCCCTTGATATTGTAACTAAACTGTCTGGAGTAGGAGGTCCCTTGGCCACCTCCTCTTGAGGCGTCCGGGAGGGTGGTTATCTTCCTTATTGTTATTATTATGTTAACAATTTACATGATTCGAAAAAGGTGAAATAGAATTTTCTAAGATTTACCTCCAGTAATATTTTTGATGTTTATGACGGCCTATGATTACTAAATTATAAATTAAAAAAATATATCGAATCAGAGGGTTTGCTAATTCTATTGGGAGCTTAAAAGGAAAATGCAAATTTTGAACCTAGAGGTTCTATTAAGTTTTATATTTTACATTTAAAATTTCTTTAATTGTAGTATATTACGACGTGATTTTCTAAAATATACCAAAAATCTTACTTTACAAATTTTTCTGCAAAATATTGACTCAATGACAGAAATGTATTTATAATATTTCTGAGATATGAAGTTCCGGTTATTTTCTTGCTTGTAAACTTGTAAAGCAACTGGACAATACATTAAAAGTTGAGAATAGTTCGGAAGTAATTAAATAAGCCGGGAGATATCAAAATAATTGATCCTTAATTTGCTTTTGAAAGATTAGGAGCCGCAAGTATTTCTCCACACCCCCCTACTTGCTTAATACAGTGGAGGAATGAGTATGCCGGAGAAGACATTCTGTCTGTGGTGTGCCTGCTTTGTTTAAGGACAGCAATAATTCAATTAGCCTTTAATTTACTTCCCGAAGGCGGTGTATTGTTCTCTAATTGAAGTAATCCTGTTAGAAGGCTCTCCAGCCCCGCCAAGAAAGGGAAGGGAGTCATAAAGTAAAACCCCTTCATGAATTGAAACAAATTATATGCAACAACTTTTACAATTCTAGTTTCAGCCCCCGGCGGTTGGAAGTTTCGAGGGAAGTTTTCAGAAAGAGAGGGGACGGGGGTGTTGCTTCCCTTCCGATATGATTAGTCACCGAGCCAGGCTCTGTTCTGACGACAGCATTGGAAATTCTAACCATTCGTAGGTATACTCGAGTCATGGGCATGATATACCCTGTTGAATTATGTCAGTAGCAGCAAAAGGGGAAAAAAAATGAATCTACACATAATTCTTTTAATCATTGCCAACATGAATTACCTACAACAACCAATGAAAAATTATAAAAGATATTGAGTAGAATATTAGAATCAAATGGAGCCGTGAAAGATATAAATGCAATTAAGAAAATAAAGCACATACTAATGTAAAATTAGTCGCTATTACTAAATGGATGGGCATTAAAATTAAACTAATTCAATGCAATATAAAATGTTTGAAAAAAATGAGATTTTTTATTTGTTGAGTCTGTCTTATCATAAAAGCTTTTTTTT
>KZ810099.1:30423-40818 GCA_000696205.2 Oncopeltus fasciatus
CCCCCCCCCCCCCCTACATTCGGAGATAAAATCGCCAATCCTTTCGTCAGCTCCAGAGCCCAGAGGATGTTTGCTACACTTTTTCATGTTATTTTTTTAAAGCTTAAAAAAAAAAGAAAAGAAAGAAAGAGGTTTTATTCTGTCTTTCCAAAAAAAAAGTTTTTGAACAGAAGCTAGAATTTCAAGCCTCTTTTGATAAACTGACATCTTGGATTTTTTTCAATTCCCAGTTCCCCTTCCTCCCCCGCAACTTCTTGTTATACGTACGGGGAGTTGACATAAAATGCTTATATTGCGATTAGAAGAATTTTACGATTAAAGACAAATACTTTTTAGAGTTAATAGTTTGATACATTCTGAAGAAAAAAAACACTGAGGAAATTCCTTACTTGGATTTATGAAATTAGACATTAGTCTGCAAAACTGAAAATTTTACTGACGAAGAAATTGCATAATTTGACATTATTTGAAAAATTAATTTAAACAATCCAGTCGGGGATGTAGTTCGAGGGTTATTTAAATCAAATTAAAACTTTGTAGTTTGAAAGTTGAGTTAATTTTTTTTTTTCATTTTTTTAGAAAATATATTAACGATTTCATAATTTTATTTTTGTGATATATGATCCCACGTAAAAATTGTGAAAAAATTTAGTTAGACTCTCGGCACTAGTGCGGGAATTTAATAACTTATCAGACATATCCGGGTAGCATAATTGGTAAATGCACCGGCCCGGATAGCAGGAGATCCAGGTTTGAGTCCTGGCTGGGACAAATAACCATTGACCATAAATTGTAATATTGTACCATAAATTGCAAAAAAAAAAAAAAATTAATAACATTTGCTAAAATTAGTTCTGTACTAAAGGGTCAGATAAGGCCTTTGAAAATGTTTACAAGTTAAAAGTAAATAAATAAACACTAATAAAGCAATGATGGGAAGAAAAAAAAATACAATTATTATAAAAACGAAACTGATCCCTTAAATACTTCGAATAAAATAGTGCCAGGACAACGTGGAAATTTAATCTAATCCTAGAGTTCCAATTAGATCGCGAGCAAACAGTTTAGAAGGTTGAGAGAATATCTATCTATATTCAGAGTGGGAACACACAACGGAAGTATACGTTATGGGAAGATAGGAAGATCACTAATCGAAGAACATTCTTTAATTAAGAAGGCCATTCATAGAATCAATAAATATTTATGAGGAATTATAAACTGGACTAAAAGGATTTGGTTCGGGGCGCTCTAGCAGTGCCTAACGCGAGGAACACGACCACTTACACGTGTCTGGAGACTGCGAAGTCGAAGCGAAACATCAGCAACGAAGAAGTTGAGAAAAACAACCTGGAACTGGAAATAAGCTTTGGATTCATCGGTGAATCGCAGGTGGCGCGNGTCCTGGTAGTATAACTGGAAAGTACACCGGCCCGGACAGCAGGAGATCCAGGTTCGATTCCTGGCTGGGACAGATAGTTTTTTATTTTCTATTCCCTCTCAATAATTGTTTGAAATTTTCGTGGGATAAAATACCACAACTAAATTAAATATTTATAAAGAAAAAATTAAATAAATTAAATGACGAGAGTCGACAAAATGTATGACAATGTCAGCTTCCTTGAGTACAAGACGAAGTTCTCGCCTTTCTCGTAGGGTAGATTCTCGCTATGTAGAGGGAATTGAATAAGACAACTAACAAGTCCTGGTAGTATAACTGGAAAGTACACCGGCCCGGATAGCAGGAGATCCAGGTTCGATTCCTGGCTGGGACAGATAGTTTTTTATTTTCTATTCCCTCTCAATAATTATTATGAATCTTTTTTTTCTGTTAAAAGTGTAATACTCATTTTTAAATTTTCAACAACTTAAAAAAGGAAATTTAGGCGTTTAAGGTTGTATTGTCAATTTTATTCAGCTGATTTTACGATTGTATGAAAGTATTCATATGATCATTTTTTGTGTAAAGTTTCAGTACTTTCATAAGAACTTCACTGCAATGACTGAATAAGAATGAAAAAATGCTGTAATTAATAACTATATAATATGGGGGTACTAAATGGAAGCTAATTATATTGTGAAAGTAATACTTAGATTGTCTTTAAAGTTCTATTGTAAATTATTTTAGAACTTATATTTAAAGTTGACGATATCTGAACTTACGATTCGAAGCATTTATATATTTCCATGGTATCTAGATTTCTGCAAGTTTCCGAATTTGATTAAATTAAACACATATTTAAAACAAGCATAAAAAAAATGTTGGTATAATTATTTTTATTTTATTTTTTACCTCCAGATTAATTTCTTCTAATAAATACAGAAATTTTAATAATGTATTCTCCTGCCACTTTAAATTTACATTCTCGTCGAAAACTTAATATGACTATCCCATCTTGTCGTTCATATTTTATCATATTCTTTCCTGCTATTTTGGTCCCCACCCTTCTTCTAATCTTCTTCTCTCGTGTCCTCTACTTATTTGGACATCTTGTGTGAGACCAGTGGGACAGAAAGAGTCGCCCTTTTCCGATAAGCCTACCCTCTTCTGGGTCGAGGACGTCTATATGAAAAGTTTGACATCTCCATATAGAATGTCCAGAATAGTCAGCACTGCCTGACAGATGTTTTTTCTTTTCTTTTAGTCCTGTCTTGAAAAAATATAACTTAGTAAATATTTTATTTGGTTGTGGTATTTTATCCCACGTAAATTTTAAACAATTAATGAGACATTAATTGTTTAAAATATAACTAAGTTTTTATTATTTGACTAGGCACATCCGTTCAATCCAATTCATTCATAATTTTATATGAACTTTTTAAACTGTAACTAATTTTATGTTCTTTAAGTTTTCTCGAGGCTCAAAATAAAGGATTTTCCTATTATATATTCATTACAGCATACAATTCACATTAGAATTTAAGTTACACTAAATTGTTCTTTTGATTGTTAGGAATATTATGATACATTTCTTTAAAAAAACATATATTTCTTAGCTAAGTGGCACTCCGTGTGTACCTTCTGTCATAGATGGTATCTGAACCTGGTCATGCGTATTCAAGAGATACAAAGAGCCATTTAATGTCCACTCCAATAGAATGGTCAGTCTCTGACGTCATAAAAGATAACATCAACCACACGCAAAACACTTGACTCTGCTTTCTGGGTCAGATTCCCTGCTAGATAGACATAATGTAGATAGTTAGCCGGACAATTCATGAATAATTGCATTTAATTTGTTTGTAATATGCATTAAATGTATAATAAAAATCACAAATAAGAAATGAGTCTATTACAAGGAAACTTACTACAGCTTTTGTATATAAGTTTAATTACCAAACGAAACGTATTAATAAAAGTTCGAAAAGTCGTCGAATGTGAACTATAATAATTATGATAATTTACGACAGGCAGTAGACGTAAGTAGACTTACGTAAATATCCATTAGGGCGTGGGAGAGGTAGCTCAATGTTTCTTATAAACTATTAAATATCTTCCATTTTGCTTAGATTAAGTAACCTTTTTTAAAGAAATCAATTCATGATTGTAACCATCAATGACAAATAAATAAATAAGATTTATTCTATAGGAAATTTCGAAAGGTTTTTCTCCTAAATCTGATCAAGATTTACAGGAATGTGATTAAAAGACGACTTATATCTTACAAGCAGAAAATAGCATTGAGTGTGAAAAGAAAGCTACGATGGGGGGTAAAAATGTTCTCTGCCTGACCCAAAAAGGGATGTAATCAAGACACAGAACAAATATCATCTTTCAATATAATGTCTCTTATTCCCAATACATTTATTACATTCATTTATTCATTTTTCTAAACCCCTCCCAAATAATAATTTTCTTCTTTGGAACCAAATGAACATTAATAGCCTCTTTGAGTTGGTCTTATTGATATTCAGGAACAGAAAGTAGTCACTGGGAGCTAGATCTGGACTATAAGAAGGATGGTTGAATAAATCGAAGACCAAGGTGTCAATCGTGGCCGTCACTTTACGAGGGTTGTGTAAGTGGCAATGCAATGGCTAGTGCAAACTGATGAAATTGAAAGTATTATAAGTACTAGACAAGATTATGAAACATTGTGTGTATATAACTACTGATTAGGTAAACATGATAAGGTATGAGTCCTTTATCTCAATCCCCTCTTTTATAAGTAGGCAAAGAACTTTTTGACCTCCTTAATCAGGCCTTTCTATAGATTGCTGAGAAGAAAGAGTGCAGAAAGTATTCAGCCATCTTAGTAATACTCGTAAATACCTTCTTTCATATTAATAGGTTTCTTCTAGAAATGCAACGGAATGCAAGCTTTGAAAAATTAAATTTTATACCTATTGAAATATAGACAATATAATAATATCATAAATTTTGGTCTTCCACTTATCTAGGCTTCATCAAATAACTTACAACATTTATGAATTAATAATGAATTCGATCAACAATATAATTAAAAGATAAAAGGCCACCCAAAACTCAAAATTACTTAAATATCTTTCTTAAAGAGAGTTTTACTGAAAAATTTTTATAAAATACAAAAGCTATAAAATTACACAATGTTTAGTGCAAGGGAACAGAATGAAAAATCTAACTGTCCCAGCCAGGACTCGAACCTGGATCTCCTGCTATCCGGGCCGTTGCTTTTACCAATTATGCAACCAGGACAAGTCTGATAAGTTATTAAATTCCCCCGAACTAGTGTTCTGTTCCCTTGCATTAAAAATTGTTAAAATTTACATGAGATTAAATACCACAAAAAATAATATTTATAAAAGTCATATTTAGCTTTCTTTTCTTTTTTGGTTATTGCTCTCTCCAGCTTGAAAGATATAATTCGTCATTTATTCTCATGTGGGTTCTTTTTTAATGAAAGAAGAGAATTCTGCTTAGTTCACGCAGCTCCTGTGTCAACAGCCTTCCTAAATACTTATTTATGAAAATTGTCTGTGCAGGATGATTTCAAATATGCGTGATTTAAGGATCATTATTTTCAAAAAAATATAAAAGAAGAATAATTATTAGTGGTACTCTCTAGATTTACCACTCTACATTAAGGACTTTTTTTGTGGTTTATGTTTATTTTTATTAGAGAAAGTGTACTTACATAGTTATATTCTAAGGTCTTTTTTAATTTTATGAATATTGTTTAGGAGTAAAAACTAAGCATATTTCTTTCATTTCATTAAGCTAGGATAAAATAAGAAAAACAATATTATAATCGACCATAAAACCAGAAAAAAAAAAATGAAAAGAACAGTCATAAAACCAACAACATGAGGAACGGAAGGGGAGTAGAGTAGGGTTTGGGGTTTAATCTTCAGATTTACATTCTTAAATAATAAATAAACTCTCTTTCTCCCTCTCTTAGATCTAAACAAAAAATATCCAATTAATCTTTTGAATTTTTTGTAAAAACTCTTAATATGAATTTAAAAGAAAAGACAAAAAAAAGTATATACACATCAAATAATTTCAACAAAAAAAAATTCATTGATTTTCAATTTTGGTTTTTCTATTTACCCTTACCTCCACTCTTACAGGATAGCATATACTTAGGGCGGACTATATTTTTAGTTAAGCAAATGTGAGATCAATGGAGACTGCTGACGTTAAGAAAATTGTCAAAAGTCGTGTTTTCGTAACAACATGAAGAGCCTGATTCCC
Source organism: Oncopeltus fasciatus (assembly GCA_000696205.2). NCBI lineage: Eukaryota > Metazoa > Arthropoda > Insecta > Hemiptera > Lygaeidae > Oncopeltus > Oncopeltus fasciatus. The sequence goes on from KZ810099.1 coordinate 36,095, forward strand.
ATAGATAATCCGAATCTAATTCCTTGATTTCTTTCTAAGCCGTATATCCTTTTACAATGAATAGTAAATAATCTCTGTAAACAATATCACAAGTAACAATCTGATATTGACATTTAATTCTGTATATAATTGTAGGTTAGTTGAGGGACAACTAGCCGTGAAATCCTTTACTGAAAACAAATGGCTAACTATTTGTTAAATNTTTTTTTTTTTTTTTTTTTTTTTTTTTTTTTCTTTTTTTTGGCCAATGATACAGGTCAGGCCAAGATGAATGATAAGTCAAAATTTAATAAATGAATTCACATACAATCTAGTATTTGAATGCATTTAGCAACCGCAATATGAAAAAATGAGTCACACACAGGGCTGGAGTAATCTATGAAGATTTCACATGGGGTCTTAAAGATTTTCAGAATTTAGAATAATTCACAAATTGGTCACAACAAGCCCAAAACGGCAATAAAGGTAAAATTTAAGTTTGCGAAGGCTGGCTCTGGGAAAACGGATCGGAAAAAGAAAGAGATGCTTAATTTTTTATTTAAGTATGTATTCTTAAATATATTTTTTGATTGTGCGTTTTAATATATAAACTTTACAGAACTTATTATTTAATTAATTGAATTTAATCTCACTTCTATCGAGTTCCAATAAATTTTATTAAGCTAATAATGTCGAAAATATTACGCTTCTGCTTAGTTTTTGTTATTTTTTTAATTTAATCTACCTCGAAAGAATCTCTCACATTTGTCTGGTTTCAGCAGGTCAAGCAATGAAGGTAGATTAACGTAAACAAAATCACATTTCAGTTTAAATAGGTTTTTTGACGGTAGACTAATAATCTCTAAGGGGAAGAGGTTGACAACTTTGCCCGTACCCCGACAAATTCCCTACTAAAAATTTGATTTATTTTCTTTAATTAAAAAATGAATGTGCTGATCTTCAATTCTTCTATATTAATATAAGTAATAAGTATCTCCTTAATNTGCGAAATTTTATTTAATACCAATTTTTTTTTTCAACTCTAATAAATATTTTGGTTCGCCAGATTAGGGAATCCGTTTGTTTCACAAGCCTGTTGCTGTGCTCAAGCCATACCCCAGGGAGGCTTTTGTCGAGAAATAGAAGCCTGCACAGTTTCATGAGCGTTTAAAATGTAGTGGAAAAAGTACTTAAACGAAAGGAAATTCCTATCATAAATTTTAAACAATTAATGAGAGGGAATAGAATAAAAATCGTCTTACGCTCGAAGGAGCTGTAAAAAGTAAATAACGAGTCGATAAATTCGCCTGGGTTAGGCTCTCGTTAGTGTGTTGGGAATTTAATAAGTTATCTGACTCGTCCCGGTGGTGTAATGGGATCATACCCCCCCGGAAAGCAGGAGATCCAGGTTCGTATCCTGACTGGGAAAGATAGATTTTTTATTCTATTCCCTCTCATTAATTGTTTAAAATTTACTTGGGATAATAAACTACTACTAAATTAATATTTATAAATGAGAATTCCTATCTTTTTTTTTTTTTAACTTGATCTTCCATTAAACCACTTTCCACCGGCCGATTTCGCCTATTAACGAACCCACGTAACGGTTTGAGAACAAAAAAAAAGCTTAGTGGAAAGATGGATATTAACAACCACTATTGAAAATTGGCAATAAATTGCAGAAAACCCATTTAACTTTCCACGAAATGCTGGCTTATTTGTGAAGGCTCTGCAGTTTACTGTTAAGCCTTCCTCCACTTGACTCGATTAAGCCAATCTGTAACTTAATTTTCCATTATTTTCACCAATATTCACAGATCGACATCTTGGCCATATAGCATTCTTAACGCGGTGTTGACCTGCACTAACTCATAAATTACAGTTACCTCTTTCACACAAACAGTTACATCAGATACTTGGTTGTTCTATGGCTTCCACTATCCCCCTCACAGTTCCCACAATAAATAAATTCAACTCTATAAATAATTATTCCATCATATAATATATAAGAATTGCCATACGTTTAATACTATTCAAATGAAAAGACAATTCAATGATTTATAACAGCACTCTTTCTATAGGTAAATAATCTACGAGGTTATTGTAACTACCAATGAATATAGGACTATCATACCTTCTGTAATCCGTCTTCATTGGTTTCTGCAAACCATCTTCTGTTGGCGAGCGCTTTCAGACATTGTCTATCTTCATGGCCGAATACATGCGTTCACTGCCACTGTCTGTATTCAACTGTTAAATAATTGAATACAGACAGTGACAGTGAACGCATGTATTCGGCCACGAGGATGGACAATGTCCGAAAGCGCTCGCCAAGAGAAGATGGTTTGCAGAAACCAATGAAGACGCATTACAAAAGGTATGATATCACTATTTCTATACTATTAGTTCTTCTTGATATTGAACTTTTATGAAATATTATAATAATTTATAGTATGTTAAGTAATAAAAGAACGTGTTTTCAAACTGGGTTGGTTACAGAACAAAGCAAGAGTAAAAATTTCCCATCCGATATGAAAGTTTAGATGGAAATCCGATAAGAAGAAACCGCGCTAAAGCGATAGGATAAGATATATATAAAAAAAACAAAAACATGGTATAGAATGGGTGTCATTTTTCTAAGAGGCATTGGTTGAGGTGTGTGTGGGCAGACAAAGGGGGCGCATGCTGGAATGGGGCTTCTTCGAGGGCCAGCCTCGTTCACGTATCTGTCTGTGAGGTAACGGGTCGGCCATGCAGTCCGGAGAGAGGGGTGTGCAGTTCTTAGGGAGGCGAGCAGTTTTCTTTGGCCGAGGTTCGCGGGGGGATTGCCGAGAAACGTAACGCCCTTTCTCCTACCATTGTCCGAAGACAGGCGGAGCTTGGTGCTCCGGAGACAGGGAGATCAATGGTCATCATCGCTATTTGCCGACAGCCACTAACACGAGCCTAGTGTTTACATTTTCTCTCATCAACTAAATTTCATCGTTAGTTGAAGATAACTTTCCTTGCGATAGCGTCAAGCCACTCGAAGTTTATTTATGACGACATTTAACTTCAAGAGTCTTGGCTGCCTATAAGATATATCACGATAAAAAACAATATAATTTAAAATTACTTAAGATTTCAAGGAATACTTAGGGCATTTAAAAATATATTGATAGATGAATTGCGAAGATGTAGTTATAGTTGTCAAACGAAATAGAAATGATTAGCTGGAACGGGAGGCGTAACATGGCGCCAGGATCGCTTGGGGCTTAGCTAGAAGAGATTCACGAGAAAACTGCCAAGCATAATGCTCGGTTGGACCAGTCCGACCAGATCCTTTTGACATGAAGGATATAAAAATATGGTTTGAATTTATTCACACATTCACACAGTAGTTATGCAGATAGATAGTTAAATTCTTTATTTGAGTTTATATAACATTATCTTAAATGCAGAAGCTCGATAAACATCATTAAGGATGTATAATCCATTTCAATTAATAAATATAGTTATATTTCCCACACTACCATATATACATATCTTTTTATCATTATAAATACAATTTTATAATTTATCTAATATATAGCAAATATGCATACTTACTATCCATAAAAAATGTAGGCGTATGTTATATACATAAATAACAATGTTAAAAAAACTACGTTATTGAGCTAATTACTTAATTTTTTCTTCAGAAGAATGATCTTAATGATGATTTAGACATCCTTTTAATTTGGTTTATACATCTTCGAAACCCCTACTATTTAAAAAGGAGAGTTTTTTTTTGTTTTTTTTTTTAATTCCCAGTCATGGAAATGTGAACTTAGGGACAAGACGTCCTCTCTCATCTCCATGATAGCCCTGAAGATGGCTTACAATGTAAGCCGAAACGTCGGCAAATGATCGTTTATTAAAAAATACATTTTTTAAATTTGTGTTTTTTTGGATCTACCTTGACCGAACCCTAACTAAAATCATCTAAGAATCCTACTATTTAATTTTAGTTAAAAAAGAACTAATAAAATTCTTTGCAAAAAGATAAATTAATAAATAGTTATTATTTTTATTTTAAAAATAGAAGGGTTGGCAAAAAAGTTGGCAAATTTCAAATTAAGCTTTGTACATTTACTACATTTTTTCAGAGGTCTAACTACGATAATAAAGATTTTACCATTCCCCTCCCCTTCCCACCCCACATCACAGTAATGAAATAACTCATCAAAAGGTTTTTACAAAATAGCTTGAATTCAGTTTTGTTTTTAAATAGCTTCTGGATGTAAATCTGCTATAAACTATTAGCTTAAATAACAGGAGTCCATCGTAAAATACATTGAAGACTAGTACATTTAATTATTTAACTCTCAATGAGCTCCAAACATCCCACGCTAATGAACTTGACTAAACATAATAAAAATAACTTGCTTCTGTCTGTTCAGATAAGATTTGAACAAGACACGCACATTGGGCGAATAACTTTGTTACAAAATGTGTTGACTGAATCCCTACTTTATTGAAATTACTAATATGAAATTTCATTCGGTTAAATTGCAGGAAGGGGAAAGAGCTCCCCAACGCGACGCGGGTAAAAATTATAGCAGAAATTATAACGTTTGACTTAATTGCTGGCTTGAGGCGATAAATCACAGTGAAAAATAGTTGTTTAAGACCTCGGTAGCTGTTATCCAGGAGGGGTTTAATAAGCACCCCCCACCACCATTCTTGCTACTTTGCTTGCTGTGGTGGGTGGGGGGGGGGGGGGC
>KZ810100.1:27894-40797 GCA_000696205.2 Oncopeltus fasciatus
TTACACCACCTACTACGCTCCCAAAACCTGTCACTTAGACTCAAGTTACAGGTTTACAAAGCAGTTGTCAGGCCGACACTGCTCTACGGCGCGCCCCTCATGAAGTGGTTGGCTCCATCCACGCTCCAATCACTTCAGTACTTCCAGAATGGTGTGCTACGGAAGATAGTCCGTGGGACCTCTCTCCAGCGCGCCAAGACCTCCCACATCCACGAGGAACTTGAACTTCCCTCAATACGAGACATCCTGCGTAGGAGGCATGTCAAGTTCTATGACAGCCTTAAAAACTGTCATAATCCCTTGTTCAGGGATATAGTGCCACCTCAACTTTTCTCTCTCTCTCTCTCTCTCTCTCAACTTAAGTTTAAGGTTGCCTTTCCTGTTTAGAAATTTTAATACTAATTATGGAATAGAAGTTAAGAGTAGCTTAAGTTGGTAGGTAAGACAATAAAAGGTTAGGAGTAAAAGATAAAGAGATTAGGAAGATCTGAGTGGACTCAGATGGTTCTGATTAAGCTTTTAAATAAAAATTCTCATTATATTGTCTAGTTATTGTAATTAAGTAAGAAAAAAAGAAACATGGCCTCTAAACTTTCAGTAAAACAGTGGCTCTGGAGTTGTTTTTATTTGTGGGAACTGGATTCCCTCCAGCTTAATTGTGTAGGCCACTTCTATTTTTAACTAGGGGTCATGCACTTTTTTTTTTTTTTTTTAAATTGTGGTTACCAGTTAAGTAAGGGATAAGTTAGTTTTCTATTGTGATGTATAAAATTTTACATTATTTTGTAAATAATGAACATTTAAAGATTTTATAGTGTTATGTATGAATGTATTTTTATAAAAAGTTCTCTAAACAACATTTTTGCCATTATTTATGTATTTTTTTAATAAAGTATTTATGATTCAAATATTCTTCAATTTAATATAAATGATTCATTTTTTACAGAGTACCAATGTAATCAATGATACTTTTAACATTTGTATTAGATGTTTTTGTGGGGGTTCGGTCAAGGTAGGTCCAAAAAAAAAAAAAAAAAATTAAAAAAAGTGTATTTAAAAAAAAAAATTATCTGCCGACGTTTCGGCATACATTGTGAGCCATCTTCAGAGCTGTTGAAATACAATATCATGAGGATACAATAATAATTTACAATATAATAATATGGAATTGCCATAATGTAATATGATCAAAAGTCTGAGTGTAGTAAGCTATGTAAGAGCATTCAACATGAAGAAAACAAACTATTAAAAAAAAATATTTAAAAAACTATTAAAAACTTAAAACATTAATTGACCAACACCTACCTATCATGAAGACGAGAGAGAGGTCTTGTCCCTAAGTTCACATTTTCATGACTGAGTGGAAAAATATTTTGAGAAGGACGTCGTGGCAATAATAATAAAATGACAAAGAAAAAAGGAAGGGTATTATTGCGGATAAGTAACTTTTGGAACTGGGAAAAATGTTTAACAGGTTTATTTTGAAGGAGGGTTAATGGTTTTTATGGATAATCTAAAGGGTTATTATCACTACCAATGAATATAGAACTATCATACCTTCTATTATCCATCTTCATTGGTTTCTGCAAACCATCTTCTGTTGGGGAGCGCTTTCGGACATTATCCATCCTCGTGGCCGAATACATGTGTTCACTGTCACTGTCTGTATTCAACTGCAGTCCGAAAGCGCTCCCCAACAGAAGATGGTTCGCAGAAACCAATGAAGACGTTTAACCGAAGGTATGATAGTTTTTAAGTATGTTGAAAATGTTTGAATAAGTTGAAGAAATGTGTTCTGTCATTAACTGGATTATGTTGTAAGATAAGTTGAATGGTTTCAGATAAAAGGCATTTGAGTTCATAGGGTTCAGTGGAAAGAATAGCTATTTTCTCGAAGTCAAATATGTGTTTTTCATGAAAAACTGCCCTCACTAAACGTATTTGTTGAAATTTTGTTTTGTTTTTGGTACACTTTAAAAAAATCACTGTTCTCTTTATAAAAATAGGCAATTGTCACCTTAATGATAAGGAATAGGAGGTTTGCCGACGAAGTAGTCGCTACTTGGGCTTTAAATAAAAGGCGCAAGAAGGAATTACCCACAAGGCTTAATTTGCAAGGTGTAACTAGTCTCCCGCCAAGTACTGTCATATCCTAGCTAGACTCGCTTCCTGAAAGGGGTTTCTTTGGAAGTCTGTAACTTTCTCTATGAGGCCTGGATCTTTCCTAATTTCTTTATTAGGTGCCTCTGAAGCGAAGAAGACAGTGTCAAAGTCAGTGTCTAGTAGAGTAAGTTGAGACAGTTGTAAAAACAATTCAGTGTTAAGTTTTCAGTGACTTTGTTATTAACAAAGTCACTGAAAACTTAACACTGAATACTATTAGTTGAATTCTATTAGCACAAACTATTAGTTTTGTGCTCTTTTATAATTAAACAATATTAAAGTTCATCGCTATGATTGATGTTAACTATTGTTTGTTTATTTTTAGTATATAAGGGCAGTAGTTTTATTGTTTAGCTAGTTTATGGTCAAAAATTTATATATCTTTATTTATTATAAATTTGATTTAGTTGTAATTCTCCTACTTTATTATGCCTTGACCCTTAACATTGAGCATTCGCGTTTATTGAAACAATTTTTCGTTCTTTCATTTCTGAATGAAAAAAATTGCAATAGTTCTGAATTTTTATTATTTAGTCAAAATTATTGCAGTTCTGGTAGTCCATGTACGTCGACGACTTCGTATCCGCCGCAGAGACTGACGAAGAAGCCATTCAACTGTGTCAACTTCTCATAGATCTCTTTGCTTAAAGGATGTTTCACTTTAGGAAAGTGGTCGCCCAAGTAACCTTTGGTTTTTCCCAATGAAACCCCTCTCACATCGGAGGGGTCGGATCCCGGTGATGTTTCTTTGAAAATACTTGGTATGATTTGGGATCCAAATCGGGGCGCATTTTCGTATAATATTCAATCCGAGTCCACATCCAGTAAAAGGAAGTTTTTATCCGTTGTGGCGCGAATCTTCGATCCATTAGGACTTTTCACTCGGTATGGTGCTCCCCAACTTATAGTCTCCGAAAATGGTTTCAATTTTGTCGGCACCTCGAGATATCTTAAGGACCTATATGCATTTTTTTTTTTTTTTCACCAGCAGGAGAACGAGATCAGAGAATACTTGTCATAATGACAGTTTTTTTTCATTTTATTTAAGTGTTAGCCTCCCATTCAACCACTTAGAGTCATAGAAGAAGGGGCTATCTACAGGTTGCCATCCCAATCTAAACATCCATGGCTCAGGACAAGCTTTTACTAATAAATAAAAGATTGCCCTGGGCGGGAATATAACCCGCAGCGCCAGGATTGACCCGGGCACCCCATAAGTGACAGTTTAATCCCCCACGAGCTTCGCATTTTGGTGGCATATGGGAAGCAGGAGTTAAATCCATCAAGACTCTTTAGCAAAATTTGTCGAGCACAAGGATTTACATAAAAAAAAACAAAAAAAAAAACTCAACACTATCCTAACCCGTTTTCTTATATTCATAAGAACACTCGCGGCTGCGATATATTATAGTAAATAAGAATAGGTGGGATAAAGAGTGAAACTACATACAAAAATAAAAATTTCCGGGGATTTTCAGTGAGGACAATTTTACTCTTTATAATGTTTTTCTTTTTGTGTGTAGTTTCACTCTTTATCCCACCTGTTCTTATTTACTATAATATATATAGACAAATATGTTTTTCATTCTAATTTTCAGTGGAACCCCTTAGTGTTGGCAGGGACAATGCTGTCTCGCCCCGACATATTTCGGCGATGGTTTGCCGAATCTAATAGCTCTGGCCAACACTCCAATTTTCGGTTAAGTGCTTGGAAAAATTCNTTTCAAAGTATGTGTTTTCATGTACATTATATTACCCTGTATCATGGTTTAATAAAGCTTAATTTTATTTTATTTAAATTAAGTTTCAGCTTCCCTTCCTACCACTTAAAGTCTCATTCGAATTTGTAAACGTAGCACAGCTCAGTGATAATTTGCCTGAAAGAGATTGGCTGAGGCCAATTTTTTATTTGGATCTTGACTGTAATAATGGTTACCTAATTTAAATTGCAGATTAACAATTTATTTCTGAGGATAGTTAGCATTAATAAAAATAAAAAAAATCACAAACAAATTAGAAGTATAAATCACTGTATTTAATAAATAAAGTAAAATAACTACCAGTAATAAGATTTAAGGAAAATAGGGTAAAACGTAAAATAAATAAATGTAAACTGAAAATAACTACTGGTAATTTTCAAAATATATACCATGAACTCGGTTTCTTTACTCAAACTACGAAAGAAAGATGTCCCTTAACACTGGATAAAACCATGATCTGCTTAAAACTATTGTTCACTGCTGACGGGCTCATTATAATTTCATTGTAATAATATCATTTTTTAGATATCTTCTAGCCACAAAAAAAAAAAAAAAAAATCATTAGTGATATTTTAAGAAAAGCGTGGCCAAAATACAATTCCACATATTCTTCTCCACATAAAATATATTTTGTTGAGACAATATGAAGAATTAACGGTGTCAAACATTCTAAAAATTCTCTAATAAAAATATTCAATAAATTTTTAAGAATGTTTAAATAAACCTGAGCGTTTATTATTGAAATAATTGTGGTTAGAACGCATTGTTCAGGGCGCACATTAACGGGAGACCGGGGCTGGAAACACACCATATGAATGAAGATTTTGAGAAAACCGGTACTAGGCTTTTATGGGTTTTATACAGTTGTACTGCTAACAAAGTTTAAGCAATATGTACAAGCAGTGTGGAATTCGTATATAAATTTATGCAATCGTCCGTTTGAAATTTGAGGAAGCCCAGAGGCTGAGGCTCATGCATATATTTACATTCTTGATGGTGAAATTAGCGAGAAAGAGAAATGGGTAATTGTCGGCTGATTGGCTTTGATGTTTAGGGGCTATTTTCTGGATGGTGGAGGTAACGAGTCGTGATCGGGCCTCTACCTCCGAGAAGGGAGGGAATCAATCCATCAGGCTTATCCAGAGCTACTTCTAAGGCACTAGTACTTATCTAATTAATAGAAATCCTCTATGAGCGTATCCAGTCATAACGTATTGAAACTTATCTAGCAGACCCTTACCAAATGGCTCTCACACTTCAACCGTCATGTTCCCATTCGCTATAGACTACCGCTGGATGGTGGAGGTAACGAGTCGTGATCGGGCCTCTACCTCCGAGAAGGGAGGGAATCAATCCATCAGGCTTATCCAGAGCTACTTCTAAGGCACTGTACTTATCTAATTAATAGAAATCCTCTATGAGCGTATCCAGTCATAACGTATTGAAACTTATCTAGCAGACCCTTACCAAATGGCTCTCACACTTCAACCGTCATGTTCCCATTCGCTATAGACTACCGGATATAAATATAAATATATTTTACTTGCTACAAAGCACTTCTATTTATCAAACTGTTATAAAACCACCAAGTAATAATCTAACTCTCACAAATAAATGTAAGTGAAGCCTATGAGATCCAAACAAGTTCCCAAGCAAGTAAAGATCACTTATGTTTATGCAATTAACATCCTATCAGGGTTGGATTTTACGAGTAGCCCACTAAGAATCCATTGAGAATCATTAAAATAGAATTATTTTGAGTTATTTTACTTAAAAATGATATTGGAGGGTTGTCAGAAGTGAAAACTCAGTCTTCTCATGTACAAAGACAGTTCTCAAAAGAGACAGAGTCCTCTCTTACAGACAATACACACTGAATATTTGTCAATATATACATATTGACTTAGGAAATTGGAAGCAATATCAGAAGAAAACTATCCTTCTCAGCTCGATCGCTAGAGGAAAGCTATATTTTTTCACGGAGTTGTTCTCTTCCACTATTCTCGCATAATGATTTTCTTAATGTGAAACGTAAGTTTCATTTACTGTAGGGAAGGTTTAAGGCCGATTTTTATATTTCAAATTGCTACTTATAAGAGGTCCACAATAAATTAAAAAGTCTATTTCTCTTCAAATATTTTTATTTTACTTATAAATGAAGATATTTTGTCTTTAGACCTCTTCCGTTTAATCTTTAAAACACACCCATACATTAATAGGAAAGTATAATTCCAATACATTTAATTGCGGACCCCTAGAATTAATACTTAATGAATGAATGTCAATAAAATATATTTTAAAAAATAATGAAACATTAATTTAAAATTATTCAAAATGATAAAACTATTCAAAATTAAGAGAACGATTGAACTAGCAAGAAAAAAAAATAGACTAAAAGGGTGAGGGGGTGGGGGGTGAAAGACAAGAACAACTACCCTGATTCAAGAAAAATACTCCTAGAGGGCCTAGGCAATCAGGATACCTTAAATTAATATTTTTCATTTTAATTATGAATAATTTGGTAACTATTTAAGTTGCCAAGTGTGGATTTTATTTCATTATTTATATTAAATATGACCATTAGATTAAATAGTCCTATTCCTGTAGTAATTGTCCTCCAAGGGAGGGAGAGGGAGTGGGAATGATGGTGGAAGGGAGGAAGGAAGAGCGGTTGAGATGGGAAGAGGGAAAGAGGGAGGGAGAGAGGTTGAGAGGGGGAAAGATAGATAGATAAATACTTTATTGCCTTAGGACAATGTGTCCTCTCTTACAGACAATACTCATTGAATATTTGTCAATATTTATATACCTTAAGTTGCATAAATTACCACACCAAAAACAAAACAAAAACAAACAACAACTTTACATTAATTTGAAAGAAATGGTTATTTTCAATCTTCTAATAAAATTTATATATAAAAATATCAAAGTTGCATTACCCTATCAATAATGCAAATAAAGAATAATACAAATAAAATATGAGTAAATAATAGTGAGAAGCATCACTTAACATTAATAACATTATACAGCAACACATGGTCTGTCAGCCGAACTCCCTGGAGTCAGTCCCAAGAAAATAACCTATACAGGCCCTACAAAAGGACGATGAAGCCCCTACCATATTTCTATTTGGAGGCTATTGAGCTCTCTAGCCGCAATCGCACAAAATGGATATCTGTACATATCGGTCCGGATCACTGGTAGCTGNACATTATAGAAATAGTAATGTTTAATCTACTCATAAGATTATAATAATAAAAACAATACGAAAGAGACACTACACCCTATTAATAATACAAATAAAGAATTTTACAAAAAAAAAAAATAATAAAGAATAGTGAGGGGTATCACTTCATAGTAAAAATTATTAGACAGCAACATATGGTCAGCCAGCCGAACCCCCTGAGTCAGTCCAAAGAAAATAACCAATACAGGCCCTACGAAAGGATGGTAAAGCCCTTATTTCTATTCGGAGGTTATTGAGCTCTCTAGCCGCAATTGAATCTGTTCATATTGGTCCGGCTCACTGGTAGTTACCATGATTAATCGAGTTCTGTTCTTCTAGTCTCGCAGCCTAAATTATTTTAAGAGTTTTTTGGAAGTAGAAATTTCAGTTTTCCCATTAAAATTTTGTTAAATTATCCAGAAAAACCAGCATTTGTAATGAGACTGTATATTCTGGTCTTATTAACCAACATTATTAATAATAAGTAATGAAGATATTAATCAACATGTATTTTCTAATATAATTTTTGTAACACGCATCATTTTACATATAACAATTTATGTTACGACTACTCATTTATTTTTGCAGCTTCCTAGGTTGACATGTCTCAGGTAAACTATTTTATTCTCAGCAAGAAATTTTTGTATTTATTGCTAGACAATCTGCTAAGAGTTTACAAGAAAATAAAATAGGATTGTACGTTACTCTCAGGTTCCTGGAGGAAATCACTATTTACCAATTCAATTACCGAAGATTACAAGCAGTAAAAAAAAAACGGATCAAGTAAGAAGAAATTAGATATTCCATATTAGGATAATTTCGTGATGCTCTTATCAAAATCTATTTGAAGTAAAAACCATTTGAAATATTTACAAATGCATGAAATTCGGTCTAGGGGAAGATAGCTTGAGCCACATTGGCACATATGGTTGTTTATGAGTTGCGGGTGCGTAGGGGGTTTCCTATTCTAATGAGAGAGACGAGGAAATGGGATCTGTATCAGCATTATTAGATAAATTTCCATGAGACCCTTTCAGAGGGGTGGCTGCTCTTTGATGGGGTTCCCGAGATTGCCGCGGCGTCAATGGCCTCACCCCTAAGCCCGATAATACCTATCCCTTTGAATCACCATATATCCCAGGATATTTTTTATGGGGTGCTTAAAGAATCAGGTGCGAAAGGCCCAATGACACAGCTATTGCCGCACTCCTTTAACATGAATGCATTGGATGCTTATTGGCGACAGTGAAAATGGCACAGTATATGAGTGTTTGACGGCGTGGATGTTTGAACCGATAGAGAAAACTGCCATTAAGGTATTTTTGGTTGAATGGCTCAGGTCGGATATCAGTACCGTATTTCGTAACCATTGTCCATAAGGTACATATATCTCATTCTATACTGCTTGTCTATTTTATAAGTATTATTAGTAGTCTAGCCATTGATATGACCATTTAACTAATATATTTTATGTGCTACGCTTTGTATATTTTAAAGAAACATTTTACCCATACCTCTTTACTTGGATTAGTCTGTCTTAATTAAAAAGTTTTATAGGAATATAATAAACATTCATGTTCATCCTTATTACCATTTAATTACCATAGTTACCTTATGCGAATGTTTTTACAAAAGGATAGAGAGAGAGAGAGAGAGAGAGAGAGAGAGAGTAAGGGGGAAAGAGAGAGAGAAGATTTAATAGAGAGAGGCTGAGAGAGAGAGAGAGAGAGAGAGAGAGAAAAAACTCTATGAGATGATTTTATGTGATTTTTGTGATTGATACTGTGAAAGATATTGGTAAAAAATATTTCTTCCACATACAGTTATATTTTTTACATCTTAAAACAAAAATCACCATAAGACCATCTCATAGTAATTTTTTTTTCTCTTTCTCCCTCTTCCCTACAGTTAGATTTCCACGAACTTCCAGCCATCAAAGCCCTCTTATCCTTACCCACCCGATTCCTCTTAAATTCCCTTTTAAATTTATTTTCAAAAATACTTAATTCTATTTTGGGCAAAAACTGATCCACTAGAGTAAGAGTTTTGGGAACAGTCGTCCCCAAATGAACGTCTTCATTAACTACGATGCTTAACTAACTCATTTTTCGTACAACAGATATTACTGTATTAGGTGTTCTTATCTCCATTTCAGGGTTATTAGTTATTTCGGTAATACTATATATTCCTGTACTATATGGAATATATGTCTATAGTCAGCCTGCTTCAAACTTTAAATAAAACTATTCATGAAGATTTCTCCGTTTTGACAACTAAAAAAAAGTACATGTAGAAAATTTTATTTTTTTATTATTGGCGTTTTGACCGATTCCAAACTGCTTCTTCAATGGTACATTTCCACGGTGAACAATTCTCCACGTGAGCATCTTTAATGAATTTCTGAATTGACATTCGTCCCAGTCGATTCTGATGTCCATGTGAACAGGGGCTGTTGTTACGTGAGTAACTCGTTACGGACGTAAAGGAAGGTTGAACTGAGACACAGGAGGTCAACTCAGGTTGGAATTAGCAGGTACCTCCAGCCGCATGCTTGAATAGACGTACCACGTTAGGCCTGACAGGCAGGCCTGAAGTCTGTCTCTCAATCAAGCATATCCCATTTGTCTACTAAGATTTCAATCCGGCTACTGTTTATTTTTTATTTTTTAAATTATAAATTTAATCAAAGTCATAATCGATTAATTTAAGTAATAATATAAGAATATATTATCTTNGAGAGAGAGAGAGAGAGAGAGAGAGAGAGAGAGAGTGAGAGTGAGAGAGAGAATTAATAAAAATATGAAAACATTAGTAATATCATGATACCCGTATTAAATTATTCAATTTTTTCAGTGGATTATGCTTAAACGATCCATTATGTTTAATTTGGAAATGCTTTAAGAAAATGGACATGCAAAGTAAATAGTTTAGAATAATAATTACAATTATTCTTAATTAAAACAATTTTAGAATGGAGAATCACAATTTTTTAAATACATTTATTAATATTAAGTTTGCAAGACGAAGAACCTGAAATTTGTTGGAAATATGGCAACAAAAAAGCATGGGGGGGGGGGAGAGTTCCTTGCAATTTCGATACACCAAAGCTTTGCCCGAAGAAAGAGAGGCAAAATACGGCTCCGCTTACCTCTATTTATGAAGCCTTCAGAATTTTTCCCTTCCTTTACACACAAGTGTTAATTAAAGTAATTACATATTTTTTTTGGTAATTACGGATTTCGTGTAAATTTAGAAGAGGAAGTTTTTCCTCCTTTACATTCCCTAATCAAGATTTTCCACCTTCAGTAAATAAGAGTAAGATAAGCGAATAGATACTGCTCTGCTAGTGCGGCTACTTCGTTGGTCCGACAAGTCCGCAAACGAACCAAGGCGGACACTCGCGAAGAAGTGAGTCTGAGCCAGACGATAGAACTGACCTGATTGAGGAAAATATGGGACAAACTCTTGGTACAGCTGCTCTTCTACTACATACGGGCTAAAAAAATATTAGTATGGGCTATTTCAGTGCCAAAGTTTTACGACATACTTTTTTTTTTTTTTTTTTTTTTTTTTTTTTTTTTTTCCAAAATTTTTTTTTTTTTTTTTTTTTTTTTTTTTTTTTTTTTTGGAAGATATGTCACTTTAGTTAATTTTGTTTTCAGACTTACTTCAAATTTTGACCTATTTTTTTTTAAATATTTAAATAAGTTTTCTATGTCTTTTTTGATGAGATAGACACTAAAGATCTTAAACTTTTAGGTTCCAACTTCGCAATTAAAATAGATTATGTTTAAATTCATTGTAAAACTTAAACTAAAGATAAATATCCTGGAAGCGATAGAAATAAAGACAATTAACATTAAAATTAACATGAATATACATCCTGTGTTCCAATACAGCCCAAAATTAGCACGAAAATTATATCACGCTTTTTGAAAGAACATACAACTACAATTCGCTGCGATAAACTGCAGTAACCTTTGTCTTAAATTATAGCATCTCTGTTATGATTAATTTCTCAATTATTTTTTTCAATTTAAATTTACGGGCTACCAACATTTTTAATATATACTCTTAATATGAACGTTATTTTATCGTATGTACCTCTATAAATGTTGTACGTCGTTTAGCCGACCTCTTGCTTAAATGAAGATTTTTATAATTAAATGAATGGTGAGTGAAATTGGCCTTAAAGTCATGCTATGCAAGTACTTTTTAGCCTTTTTTTTTTTACTAATTAAGCAGGATTTTATTTTATTGAGAAGTTTTTCATAAAACTACAGAAGGCACTGAGGTTTCTAAATAATGTTCCAAAAGAATCCGCCCCAAAAAAATGGTTATCTAATATTATGGTATTTTAAGAATTTTAAAATGTATATAATGTACTGTTTAAGCATATAAGTACGAAGGTTCACCATCAAGATCAAAAAAATATATTTGAACTAGGAGAGTCTAAGAAGGCCAAAACGTAATCAATATACTAAAATTTCCATATACTGAAAACCTTATACTAGTACTCCAAAACACCTAATTAAACAGGTTGTTAATTTAAAAACTACTATTTTGTGCTTTTTAACATCATGATAAATATTTTAGAGTTTCGCAAAACAGAGCCTTTCTACCTGGCGAATTAAAAGCAGAATTAAAATTTACAAAAACCTACAAACCCTTCCCTCTTTTTTTGAAGTTAAAATTGTGTATCCCTACAGGCCAACCTGGTCACCAAAATGACCCTAACAGCTCCCACACCATGATTCCCCAATCCAAGAATTCCTTTACTTTCCTCCTATAGAACGCTAACGGCATTCGGACGTGCACTGACGAACTCAAACTAGTACTCGTTAACAAAAACGTTGACGTAGTATTACTGACAGAAACACGACTAACTAAATGAAATAATCTAAAAATTGCTGGCTACTACACTTATATTCAAAACCTTATTTCTTCCCGCTTCACCCTTTTCCACAGCAAACTGCCATACCATCCTAATCCACTAGTACATGTCTTCCAACTCCAACCCCTACAACCCTCCCCGTCGATTCAAACGAAGATGGCCCCGTGACCTCCTGGGGACATAGTCTGTAAATAATTTGAGAGTGGTGTCATTGGTCACCTTCTCTCTTCATGTGATTGACATTGAATGTCATTTTTATTTAATTTTAATCAAATTACAAAATGTTTTAATTTAACAGAATGTAATAAATAAATAAAAGTTTATAAACAATTTTTTTTTATAACTGAAAATAAAATGTATGTATTGTCTATTAAACCGTAGGTTTTTCTACCACCGACGATCGACCAAAATTTCGTTATAATTATATTATGTATTGTATATTGTTATTATATATGTTGAGTGGAAGCGTAGAAAATAATTTTGAAATTGAGTCGCTTGGAGATTCCGGGATAATTTTTAACAATTTTTCTCTCCCCTTTCTTAAATAACTGTAATATACAGTTATTTAAGAAAGGGGACTACAAATTAATATCGTTATATAAACGATATTAAATTTATTAGATATATGTATCTCAAATATAACTTTGAGATACATTTATCTAATTCCATTTATAATTATTTTTAAAAAATGACTCTCCAAGAAAGTTATTCAATTTTTTTTAAGTTGGCTGTTTCAATAACATGGGCTGTTTTTATAAAATTCATGGGGCACTCTATCAATACCAGGAGCTTTACCTCGTAGACTTCTATTTATAGCAGCTGTCATTCAAAAAAAGTAAACCCACATGAGGATACAATAA
>KZ810101.1:20202-31921 GCA_000696205.2 Oncopeltus fasciatus
TTTTATTGTAAAACTTAAGTATTTAATATAATATGATCCAATTGTTTATTTTGCATTTATTATATATACTTTTTCAATATAAAATATTTTGTATTGTGATTTAAAAGGAAATTGTAACTAGTAAATAAGATTCATTTGGAAAATGGTGATCAGGGACAACACTCTTAAATTGAATATAATCTTTGTTTCCAGGCCATTTTTATTTAAGTCGGCCAAGAGGGTTAAAGGGGGTATGGTTGAAAGGCAGGATATGTACAAATGGTTTGGGGTGGTTTGACAGTTGACTGTGGAAAAACGGGAGGAAATGAGGTCTTGAACAAAAGGGATATTAAAGTCGCGGTGAAGGGAGGAATTACATACACAATAAGGAAGCATTTGCGATTATTCTGAAGACTTTGGATTGCAAGGATTGGGTGCTTTGGAAGGTATGTTGGAAGGTTTAGCGGTGCCCAAGAGTTTGGTAAACATTGGGCGCAGTAAAGTCTTGTCCAGAGTCAATTCGGTGTTTATGTAACTCTTGAATTCCTTTTTATTAGTCCCAACAGGAGTCCTTGTCTTTGAATAAGTTCTTGTCTTTTAATTGCGGTATGTGGGATTCTTGTTTTTCTAAAGCAGTTTTTGGATTGGGATGGGAAGGCAGGATATCCTCGTCATCTACAAATAAACTTACTTGCTTGAAGTACCATTTATCATTTAATTATAATAATTTAGATATTGCTTGATAAGAGCTGCCTGTGGGGGTGAAAATTAAAATTAAATTTATTTTTATCTGTAACAGAAATACAACTATAACTTATCTATTATTAATTAATGGAAAATTTTTTGAAATATTTATCAAAATAATTAATGAGAGGGAATGGAATAAAAAATCTATCTGTCCCAGCCATGAATCGAACCTGGATCTCCTTCTATCCGGGTCGGTGCATTTACCAGTTATGCTACCAAAACGCGCTAGATGTCTCATTCAATTCCCTCTACACTAGCGAGAGCCTAACCAACGAGAAAGACGAGAACTTCGTCTTGTACTCGAAGGAGCTGACCTCGCTAGTGTAGAGGGAATTGAATGAGACATCTAGCGAGTCCTGGTAGCATAACTGGTAAATGCACCGGCCCGGATAGCAAGAGATCCATGTTCGATTCCTGGCTGGGACAGTTAGATTTTTTTATTCTATTCCCTCTCATTAATTGTTTAAAATTTAAAATTACGTGGGATAAAATACCACAACCAAATAAAATATTTATTTATCAAAATGTTTTGGCTTCCAGAAAAATATATTTGGTGACCAGTGAAAAATACGTAAATGATACATATAATAGAACTATTCCTTACAAAAGATTGTTTACGCATTCTTTACTTTATAAATTATAAAGAAAGAGAAGGGCTGTAGGCGTCTCGCGAACAGTGGAGGAGGAGTATTTCATAACAGAGGGTGTATTTTAAAACCTACTTAGGTTCTGTTGGTACATTCTTGGTGCTGTGCAGGGGGGAGCGTGCTGCTTTTGTTTCAGCGCAGGCTGTCGAGTGAGTCAGTCGTAAATATCAGTGGCTCAACATGGACTCCGAATAAACATTCGAGTCAGGACCAAGAATATTTCTGCAGAAGCACTTGTGAAGCATTCCCTACACCACTATTTGGATTTGCTGGAAAAAAAATCGTCTTCTACATAAGGGGACCTATATTAATTTTACTAACTCTTCACAAAATGCCTTTTATTAATACTAAAGTATAATACAATACTTTAGAATCATTTTATAACTTTAATGACATAATAAAATTAAAAAAATATATGCATAAATGAAATAAAAAATATATATACAAAGGAAAAAAAATATTGTGATTCACAATACAGAAAGGGTCTATTAACCCCACTCCCACTAAATTTAGGGAATCAGGACTAGGAGGTTTCAAGGCCATTTTCGTTTTAGTCGCCGGGGAAGATTGTAGGGATTGTAGTGAAAAGGAAGCTTTGAAATGGAAAAGTGTTAAGTAGGAGGAGATGAAGTCATTAACGTACTGCTTATAGAGATAGTGATAAAGGGAAGAGTTGGAGACATAATATGGAGCATTTGATAAAATTCTTTAGATTTTGGATACCAGTAATTTAACTCTTCAAGCCGTATAGGTCGAAGTTTGTAACAATAGTGATTATTTTTTATTTTACCATATTTTAAGTAACTTAATAAGTAATAATTTCTAAATTGGTAAATTAATTTCTTGTCGTCAAAATTAAAATAAATATCCGCCACATTGGAGCTGCGTAAACTAAGCTAATTCCTCAGTTTTTCAGTTGATTAATGTTTGAATTTGAACTTTCCACCTCACGTAATACTCCTCGCTTTTGAAGTATTTCTTTATCAATATATATCAATATATCTGTGTTGAGATTCATTGTTGTAATCTTTATCGAAATAAAAAAAAACTTATTTTACTCGCATTCTACATTTCAGGTAATCCCTTCCCAGTTTGTCAGATTTTACTCAAGAACGAATGCAGATTTTCATTTTAGATTTATAAGCCAAAAGCCAAGTTTCAATAGGAAAAACTGAAAAATACTGTGACCTGTAGAGTTTTATTTACAAAGCTTGTTGAGTTTTATTTATTCAAATTCCACTTAATTATTGAGTTAATAATAATGATGGTAAGGAGGTAAATTTCATGATTGTCACAAATTAAATTGTCAAAAATTACATATTTTCAAAATTAAATGATATAGTTAATTGTTGTTTATAATCTCTATTTTATTCAAATGTGTCTATTTAGATGAAAGAAAAAAAAAACTTGAAAAGTGAACTGATTGATGAGTTCATTCATATTTGAAATTTTTCGCAGGACGAGAAAGGGATAGATACCCAAATTGGAAAATTTTTAATATCTTAGTTATTGTTACAATTATGAAAAAATAATAAACATACTATTTTTAGGATGTTAAATTCTAACATTTATATTGTACAATACTATTTCGAATGAAAAGCAAATTAAATAAAATATTTGAGAATCTAACTCAAAGGTCGGAGGGCCCTTTTGTTTTTAAGGAAAACAAACCGATATATAGGTTTTCCTTTGCTAACAGTAAAATGATCTTATATTGGAGAGTGGAAGGGTTTCTGCATGGTCAAATAGAATAACTCTGAGTATATTTTTCAGTTTTGAAATTTTCCATTTCTGGAAAATAATAATGGGAAATATAAATCCTTCGGTGTTGTAATTGGTAATATACCCGCCCGGTAAGTGGCAGACCCGGGTTCGATTCCCGGCTGAGGTAATACGATTTTTTTCTGGTTCCCTATACGATTCATATAAATAGATGGGAAATATATTTCTACAACTTTTTTTAAATATTTTTATTTTATTTTAACGAAAGCACTTATTTAAGTACTTAAGTATGAACCCTTCCCATTCTTACTACTGCCAGTCTTAGTCATCTTCCCCAAATTGCCTGAAGAATTTATTAATTTGGAATTTTAATGAACCTCATTTATGGAGATTCTGAAAAATCAGCTCAGTTTCAGCTGGTCCTGCGTTTGGGATTTATATTTATCTACGTGGTAATAGTTTCGTTCCAATTAAATCATGATCTGACCCAATGCCATTTGTAGATCTGAATCTTCTAGGACAGAGCTATTCTCACCAAATGAATTACTCCCTCAAAATATGTTCTTAATGACATTTGTCTCAGACACAAAAATTTGAAAAATCTCGCTTGAGAACTGTAAATATTGAAAAAAAGTTAAAAGCGGGAATACTTCATTGGATATTATTCGTCTTGAAGATTGAAACGTTTTGCAAGACAGTAAAAGCTTCATTTTTGTTTTTTTCCAACTGAGGCGATAGAGATTGCCTTTTTTATATTCATGAGGTCTTTAAAATTTCAGAAAAGTCCTCCCTCGGAGATAAAGTTTATCCATTCTTTCATCGTTTATTAGAGCTCTGCTGATTTTTGAGACGTCCTGGTGTTTTTATTACGACGACAACTACATCCGTCTACCTAGGAGATATATTTTACTCAGCTTGTCTTCATCGTGAGAGCCAACACTTTAGTTACGTGTATAAATGTGTCGCCTAACTTCTGTAGGAGTAGATGTATGGTAATACTATATAGACATACGGGAAAACTATGTAATGTGGTAGAGTGAGAAATATTGGAGTAAATATTGTAGTTTTGGACAATTAATGAGAGGGAATAGAATAATAAAATCTTTCTGTCCCAGCCAGGACTCAAACCTGGATCTCCTGCAATCCGGGCCGGTATGCTTTCATTACACCACCGGGACGAGCTAGATAACTTATTAAATTCCCAACACACTGCTTAATAACGAGATTCGTTAAATAGCTAGACAATGTAAGCTCCTTCGAGCATAAGATAGCATAAGAATACATCATTCGTCTTTCTCGTGGGTTAAAATTAATGATCTCGCTTTTGTGGTGGGAATTTAATAAGATATCTAGCTCGTCCCGGTGGTGTAATGGTTTAGCATACCGGCCCGGATTGCAGGAGATCCAGGTTCGAGTCATGGCTGGGATAGATAGATTTATTTTGTTATTCTATTCCCCCTCATTAATTGTTTGATATTTACGTGGGATAATAAACCACAACCAAATAAATATTTATTCTAGTTTTAGATATGATTTTTATCGATTTTATGATATAACAAGCTCAATTTGGATCTATAAGAAAAATAATGGGTACTTTTTCAAATTTTTCCAATCCGTTTTTAGCAAGAAGTTGCTTTTGGTAGTTTGAACTAAGTGTATTACACCTCTTTACGGAAAACCTATAACTTCTGTCATATACTTATCCGAGATGATATATTCGTATGATTATTTTTTGATAAGTATTTTCTTGGTTTGATTCATAAAATCTTTCTAATTCGAGAAGGAATTAGATTATTTATGTTGAAAAATAGTTATGACACGTTACTGTCAGATTTGATATGAATTTTGTTGAAATTTGAAAGGAATTTAATACTAATATACTTTAACTCTCCTGTAAAAAATAAATGGTTATGGGTATTGTTTTCCACACCTTTCATTACCTGGAGGTTTGTCGCCAAAGAATAGTTTTCCTTATGTTATCATTTGCATCATATGATTATCAGGAGGAAGAAAATTTAATTCTAAATGTGATTAGAAGACATAAAATCTATTGAAGAACTTGAGTTCTTATTTAAACAGTTTTCTCCAAATTGTTTTTTTATTGGCCTTGCAAAACTATTTTTAACCAAAATACCATAAACTTTAATAGTGATATTTATTTACAAATTGGAGTTACAGCCGTTGGTACTGAAAGGAACTGACTCTATTTATGGGTTATCTTAAAGAGTAATTTGCTAACCGCCATCTGAAAAAGATATTTATATGTTTGGGGTCCACAGTCATGGATTCCTGTTTAGAATTATTAATGATCTGTGTTTTGTTTCTTCAATATATTCATATGAATTATATCTAGCATTGATGAAAATTTGTTTTATATTTATTCGTGGACATCAAGTCTACTAAACAACAGTATTGACATCGTTCAAGCTGCCACTTTGAACACACCAATATGTCCCCACCTCTTATGTAACTCATGTAATTTTCAAGAGACTTTAGACATTTGTTTAACATCCCTTTAAGAAATCATTTCTTCAAAGAGATTTTACATCCTGGCTTCTTGAATGGAAAATCCTTCGATTCGATTTGACCCTCTTCTTATTACTAATCTCTTAATTAAATACCTCGATTTTTTTAAAACAGAATATCAAAAACAAGGCACAAGTAATTCTTCCCACCATACAGAATAATACCACCTATATAACCTCAAGAACCTAGCATTACTTTTGTTAAAGCTTCTATCCTGCACATTATACTAAACACACACACAAAATGCCAATAACATTACAGATCCATCCTAACAAGGTACTTTGCCTTGAAATGTCATCTCTATAACTTCTGAGATCCATCTTCATCAAAAAGAAATTCTAAAAATTGTTTACTTGCTTCAGTACAACTTGTGACTCACATTTTTCACAAGTAAATGTACAACACCCCTCAATTTCAGGGCGACAGAGCCTTCTGCTCTAAATTACAACCCCTTCTTCTCAAAGCCAGGCATTATCAGATTCATTTTAAAGTTCAATATGACATTTTACAAGTATCAATATATTTGATAGTTCATTACTGTAAGCGAAAGAGTGTATGGGAATATATTCGCGTTCTCAAAGCCAGCACGTCTTTCTCTTTCTTTTTTATTTATACCTGCAAACTTTTTCTCCAGCCTTACACAAATACACCCCCTTCTCTCTAAAGAAGGCTCACCAGTTTCCCCGAAAATGTATTATTTTTTGTAGTTCGATTTATTATTTTCTTTCCTGAAAAAGTCTGCCATATCCCAATAAGCGGTAGTCGTCCTGGGACCTCCCTTCATAAGAAAGATCCGACGTAGCCCATTCACTTCTGGATATTGTTTCAGTAAGCTTTTGGGGTTTTTCAATGGTGAATCAATGTATCAGGAAACCGTAGTAAGGCCGAGCTAAGAGAAGTGAAGGATTTGAACTAAGTGTCCTTTGACTTGTATAGAACACAGCTTGCAGCTTTATTTTGTGAGAATGCTATTGATTGAGATATACTAGAGGGGTCGTATATATATAGAGAGAGGGAGAGGGAGAGAGAGAGAGAGAGAGAGAGAGAGAGAGAGAGAGAGAGAGAGAGTGAAGGGAGGGAGAGAAAGGGGGAGAGATGGAGCGAGAGAGTGACAGATGGAGAGAGAGAGAATCTCCTGTCGTGGGTTGTACATCGCTTCTTAAGAATCTATCTATTTAGCGCAAAAGTGAGAGTTAGCAGTTGACGTTGTACGTAAACCTATTACAACCTATACCTATACATATCCTTATGAATATATACCTTTCAATGAATGCCTATACCTACGCATGTATATCTATGAATATACCTACACCCCCTCAATTTCAGAATCTGCCGATTTCACGCAGAAGTGAGAGTTAGGAGTTGGCGTTGTTTGAGAACTGTTACTGCGACCTAGACGTATTTATCACTGTTCCGCTCACAACAAAGTGAGCCTTTATAAGAGTAAATACCAGAAGTAAGGTATAACAAAGCAATAATACAGGATTTCGTAGTGAGATCCTTGTCCAGGCTGGCGATGAGGGTTTCAGACGCACCTTGGGATTCCTTTTTACCGAGAAATAAAAGACTGGCCAATTCTAAGATGTCCAGCACAGTCGATGACCCACCATGATCCTTTATAGTCGCATGGGAGTTTTAAAAATATTTATAGGAATGTTATACATTAAAAAGGCATAGAAATAATAAAATACTAGAATTAAAAAAAAAAGTAATGGTTAAAATAGTAAATTTTTTTTTCAAGGACAGTTATGTACAATTTAGGTCACCTAGGTCCTTGGAGGCTGAAGATCACCTGAGTTAAGATAAGTTAATAATTACATTTTACAAACCGCGTTTTAACCAAATTATGGCATTTTAAGTAAGTAGAACGTTATTGTTTTCCTACGCATTTCATATAACATTACTTTTGATTTAGACAAAATTTAAGTAATAATTACATAAATCATGCAATATTTTGTTTTATAATGTTTTATTACGAAATTTTATTTCAACGGTTCTGAAGATGGGTTACTATTTATGACGAAACGTCAACAGATAATAAAATATTCATTTTTTTAAAATGGTACTTTTTTTCTTAGGATCAACCATGACCGAACCCCAACGAATTCTCTACAATAATCAAAAACTCTCCATTTTAATTACATTTCAAAGTCCCCTGAAAAGAATTTGTTCAAACAATTTTAGACGTTTTGTCTGAGGGTAGGAATATCACAATATCACACTGAACGCTTCAAACACTATTTGACCGATTGCTATGAAGTTCATAATGAAATAAAACTTGATGTAGAGATGTAATGTTGTAAATTCTAAATAAATCATAATTGGGAATGATGTATTACAGAAGTGCTTAAAAAATTTCTAAATTTTTAGCTAACCAGAAAAAGGAATTCCAGGACTTACTAGCTTAAAGGAAAAAAAAACATAGATCCGCAAGGATTTTTTATTTTCACAATTTATTATAATTATTATTATTATTATGATTATTATGAATCTAATAATTAATAACATTCTATCAATATTAATTATTAGTAACAGTAAAATAAACCAGTAATTAAATGCTGTCCGTAATTTAATTAATTTACACTAGTGTCAATATAAATTACAATATCATTAATGTTAGGAAAAAGGTACAACATAGGAAGCCATAAGTACTTTTTTTCTTTGTACTATTCATCATAATTTAATAATTTAAATATTTAAATTTATATTTATAAGAGCTGTTAGAGAATGTTGAAGAAATTTATATGTTGAGGTTGTTTATATGACATATATTTTTATTTTTTCGATGTTTTCTTCGGTCCTACCTACTAGACTCCAAAAATGATAGTCATTGAGTCACTCTCTTCTTCTCATTCAATCTCTCTCTTTCTCAGGTGGTTGGGCTGACTGACCATGTGTTGCTGTGTAGTGATTTTTACTGCCCCTCACTATTCTTTATTTTTGTTTTGTTTGTATATGTCTTTATTTGTGTTATTGTTAGGGCAATGTGTCTTTGGTATTGCTTTATATAAATTTTATTAGTAGATTGAACATTACCAATTCTTTCGAATTATTATAAAGTATATCCTGAGGTATATAAATATTGATACATATTTTTTGCTTATATATATAATATATTATTTAGGAACATAGAAGTTGAAAAAAGGTTATGTCAATATAATTTATTTGATATCATTAACATAAACGAAATGAGGAGATTAGTAGTGAAATTATTATGTTTTGATTAATGAATTATTAATTTCGCTGTTTATTCACTGTGACTCATTTGGAAGTTTGTTTTAATAATCGAAGAGTAGCTTAAAAGCGCAGAGTTAAGGTCAGAGGATTAGACCTTATCGCCTGCACCAATTCGATAGCAGCGCCACCATGCGGTAGGCAGTAACTGAGGAGAGCTGAAACCTCCACGGAGGAAATTAATTTCACAATCAACAGCGAAATTAGCAAACCGTGCAACACATGTGACAATAATCAATGTAATAAATTAAATGTAGGCAAATTTATTATTTAGTTGTAAGTGAGGCCATGGGATTTCCATCCCATGAGTGTAGTTAATGTCGCTAAACATTATATAATTCATTATAAATATTTTGCTTAGTTGTGGTTTATTATCCCACGTAAATTTTAAACAATTAATGAGAGGGAAAAGATTAAAAAAATCTATCAGTCCCAGCCAGGAATCGGTAAGTGAACCGGCCCGGATAGCAGGAGATCCAGGTTCGATTCCTGGCTGGGACAGATAGATTTTTTTATTCTATTCCCTCTCATTAATTGATTACATAATTCAGTTCTTAGTCGAATCAAGCAATACACATTGGTAGCATGAGTTAAATATAAACCGATCTTCTACAGAGAAGAAACTATAAATAATAAATCCATTAATAAATTAGAGTTATAAACTACAAAATACAATCAGATTTCACATGTTTTACACACGAGGGTAGGCCAAAAGAAAGGAAGGGAGTAAGATAAAGGACTTACACCTTATCATGTTTATCTAATCAGTAGTTATATTTACACAACTTTTCATAACCCATCCGTTTCTTTTCCAATACTTTTTTTTCCCCTAGAATTAGCCTCCCTTTCAACTGCTTTGGAGGGAGGGGATATCCACAGGTTGCCACCCCTTTCTAGACATCTATGGCTTCCATCTACAGACAGGATTTCAACCCGAAGCACTGGGATTACGAGACCCGAACGGTTCCCCGTTTTACATTTGCTATTGTATTGCCACTTGCTCACCTCTCGTAAAGTGATAGCCACGATTGACACATTGGGCTTTGATTTAATCAACCATCCTCCTTACAGCCCAAACGTTTTTAGTCTATTAAGTTGAATTATATGTTTTAATTTGAAGTAAAATTTGTTTTAACACTGTATAAATATAAGAAATATGAAATAATAAGAAGTATATATAAAATATTCTAAGCTGGGTTGAAATATTCTAAGTACATGTTACGCCAGAGACGGTACTGACCCATATAAGTTTCGAGGGTGCTTAAGACCCTTATCGAGAGAGCTTAGCCACTCCTAACTTCGCCAGCGAGCCGAGGTAACGTCTGGATGCACTCGCATGAATTATATCTGGAGCTATGAAGCACCAGATGCCTGCAAGTCCTGCAATGGCGGCTGCAGCTATTACAGTATATTGCAGTCTTCTCAAAGCCTACTCCCCTCAAAGCCTCAAGGCTTCTAATGGTTTAGCTTGGAATTACCAAGTTCGTACTTACTCCAAAAGATTTTCCAAAAATATATAAAATTTTAACAAACTTCCTAGATTTCCTTATGGGAAATTAAGGTATTCACGTAGGATAAAAAAAACCACTCTCACGGATGATGGATTTCCCTCAAACACACACACACACACACTCATATTACGCGAAACTTTCGACACTATAGATTTACTAGATAAAGTACTGAATGTATTGGAATTGGAGGGAATGTACTACAGTTCTTCACAGATATTTCTCACATGAAACACAGTCTTTATGCATAGATAATGGATTTATAGTCAGTCGACTATGGCGTCATACAAGGCTGCAAACTAGAACCAGTCTTCTTTATATATATATANAGTAGTCTAAATTCAGGCGATTATGGAGTCATTCAATGATGTTAGCTGGGGCCGGTCCTCTTTTTGATCTATATTAATGATATTGAGGTTTTACAACCCGATGGGGGCAAACTCATCTTGTTTGTCGAGGCCACGGCTGTGCTTTATAGCCACAGGGACTCAATTCATTTGCAGAGCTACGCTTGGATGGGTTGTAAAATGGTTTAACAAACATCTCACTAACTTTAAATCAATTCTAAATTAAATGTATGCAATTTTGTTTACCAACCTGTTCTTTGAATATTGACTTGTACATTCGACACTGCAACTTAAAAACTTTACCCAAAATTTGACTAAGTCGATCAATATTGATATTTATAACTAATTAAGGACTCAGAACTGAAGTGGAGTGGGTTACACTATGTTGTATGGAAAGTTCGGACATAAGAAGAAATAAAAAAGAAAGAGCTACAGATGAAAGAAATTAGAATTATATACCATATTCATCTTTTCTTATTCCGGTTGGACCGCGACATTTTATTTTCAAAAACCAAGCTTTCGCTCATCGTGCTCTGAGCTTCTTCAGGGTTACAATAGAAGAAAATATTTTTTTTTCTATTGCAACCCTAAAGAAGCTCAGAGCATAATGATCGAAAGCTTGGTTGTTGAAAATAAAATGACACATTCCAAAACGGAAGATGAAAATAAGAATATTAACTCAGACCATGGCAGTCTCCGAGAACAATATATACCATGCATAGGCAAACATATAGATGTTGTGTCTTCTTGCTAAAACGGACTTTCACATAAATAATCTAAACATATACATCGATTTTAGCTCTTTATACCTTCTAACACAAATAACAGACACTTACAGAACACGAACAACCTTAAAAAAAAAAAAAAGGATTAATAATCAGACCAAAGAGAACCTGCTTATAAGACAAACACCATGCTTACGTCAAAGTGTTCGATTACGCATCCGCAGTAACGTTCTGAAAAATATCAAAACCATCATAATAACTTACAAAAAGACTGTACATAAACT
>KZ810103.1:5943-17623 GCA_000696205.2 Oncopeltus fasciatus
TATATATATATATAAAATTCCCAATAAACAGTTTTATAACAAAGTTGAGGATAAGGTAGCGATTGGGAAAAAAGAATCTTTTTAGGTTTCCTGGAAAAAATAATAAAATGTGGAAAACAATATGTGTGGGAGTGTGTTTATTAACAAAATTGTTACAGATGAATAAATATTTTTTTTTTTAAATATAGATTTCAAATGCTGGTGAATTTATTCATGATCTTTTCTCACTTAAGCGTTTTACAAAATCATCATTCCAAAAGTGAAAATTCGTTAAATCTCCTGATTATCCATTAAAAAAAAAAAAAGGTAACTGAAAATATTAATGAAAAAACTGAATTTTTATAATTTCAATTATTTTTATGTTTTTATTTGACGATATGACTACCATATAATTATATGGTATTTAATTAAGTATAGTGGCGAAAAATGATTTCTAATAAATCAATGAAAAATTGTTAATCTTGGACAGATGGAGTGCAATATATTTTGAAGAAGCGTTTAAATAATTAGAGTTAGAAAATGTCTCTGAAAGCATACTGCCTGATGCTTCCATAGCTTTGCTTTCCGTAAGCCGCTAAGCCGAAATCAAACTTAAGTAAGGGTGAAAGTGACTTTAAATAAGTCACATATAATAATAATTATAATAACCATCACTCTCAGCAACAATGAGTGAAATCTTTTAATATTTATTTAAAATAATTAATAGACAGAGAGACCAATTATAGTTCGAAACTTATGAAGAATTTAAATTTATTTTAAACAATAGTACTATATAAAAAAGACGGGTTTGAAATTTTTTTCCCTTATATCGTGAACCTTTTTTTTTTTTATTTTATCATTTTTTAAGCTTAGTAAAACTTTTGGACAATTAATGAGAGGGAATAGAATAAAAAAATCTATCTGTCCCAGCCAGGAATCGAACCTGTATCTCCTGCTATCCGGGCCGGTATGCTTCCATTACACCTCCAGGACTAGCTAGATATCTCATTAAATTCCCTCTACACTAGCGAGAGCCTAACCCACGAAAAAGACGAGAACTTCGTCTTAAACTCGAAGGAGCTGACATTGTCAAACTATTTGAGCTGACATATTAAACTATTTTATTCTATTCCCTCTCATTAATTGTTTAAAATTTACGTGGGATAAAAAACCACAACCAAATAAATATTTATAAATTGTAAAACTTTTGGGTATTATGCTTCATTTTTTTTTTTTTTTTTTTAACTACGTGAAAGTCTACTGAAAGTTTTGGCTTTTACAACCTTGGATGCGCAAGGGGTGGGCAGGCATGAAATCATTCCGAGGGTTGGACTCTTCACAAGCCCCAGCCATCCCGTCCTTTTGCCCTAATGGCTTCCACCCGTTAGAATGACCGGAGAAAATATAAGATACCACCTCTGGAAATATTTTAGTGCTATAATCATAAAAGGCTCTTGGAATGTCAAAAGGAATTTTATTTCTTAATATCTATATTTCGGCTAAAATGTAAGCAATCTCAGTTGCTGAAATATAAGCAAATTCTAGTCTATTCATTAAAATTAACCTAAATTGAAACTGTAGCGAATTTTAAGCTCCGTTGATGATTAACATCGCCAGTTGCAATGCAATAGTATATCCGTTAGATGATAAATAATCGTAATCAATTAGTTATAAGCATCCCAGATCCCTTTGTAAAATACACCCCCTTAATTAATAAGTATCTCTTATTTAATTGAAAGAAATTAGATATTCTTTCAGAAAGTTTTAAATTGACTGTTCATCCTAAGAAAATAGTTGTATTGTCTCTCTAGAAGAGAATTAATCATTATTTAATAATTTTAATTGCTATACGACCTTTGAAAGTACTATTTTTAAAATTTTTTTATTATTTTCTTAATATAAGTGTTAACCTCCTTTTTAACGACTTAGGGTCATGGAGGGAGGGGCAGCCTACAGGTTTCCATCCCATTTTAAACATCCATGGCTTAGGACATGCTTTCATCTATCAATAAAAACTTGCCAAGAGTGGGATTTGAACCCACAACTTGCAAGAGACGCACATATTACGAGACCCGAACAGATCCCATGAGCTACCCTAGCGCCCTGCACAACCATTACAAACACCTTATGTTAAAATAAATGTTGATTTTTCTTTTGAAGATCTTAATATAGCAAGTATAAGTGTAAAATGCTTAGACATTGTAAATGACTAGCAGATTAATCATACTATTATTATGTATTGTATATTAGTTGTAATTATTATGTTTTTCTAATATACTTAAACAAGAAAATATTCGCCTCCTGAGTTACAACCTTACCCAGCTTAGGGTGGGAGGAGTTACATCCGCTATAAACCTTTGTAAACCTCTTTGTAACATTCCCTTCTGCTCTATGATGTTCTACAAGTCATCATGCCCCGGTTCCTATCTGCATGGAAGTTACTTTTTAAAAAGCCGAATTATTATTCATTATATATAACTCTGGACACTCTCAGGGTACTCAGTTAAATATTATATTATCTAGATCATGGGAAATCGGTACTCGGTACCATTATCTAGATCTAAAGTTACTGTAATGGCGGTCTGTGTTGAGTGACATGGAAGATGGAAATTTGATGATCGTGGCTTTGTCTGTGGCACATGGAAAAGGAGAGATACTGGAGAACCTAAACTGACAATACTTGTCGAATATAAGAAATATTGAAATATTAAACGAAGATTATAGGATTCATTCAGAACTATCATTCATACCGCCTTGTGGGAGCAACTATTTCTCTATGAAATCCTTTAAAATAATAAAATACTACAAATGCTTAAAATGCACCGCAAATAACTTATTCAAGTGTTAAGTACTTACTTAATGTCCTTTAAGATTTTTCACCTTACTATCTTGATGAAATTGTCGCCCTGCTTTATAAGTAAAAGTGTTAAATTATTTTTTAACTTACCTGTTAGGGAGTAAAAATGTTTATTCCCTCCAAACATGAAAATTTGTTGGTGGGAGGAATAAGAGCACTTTAGTTATGTGATAGAAGGGCAATTTGCAGATGCCAGAAACAGCCCTTTGCAGTTAAGGTGTATTTTTAGAACGATATTTTAGAAAGTAATTTACGAACAACTTGAAGGGATATGCCTATTTTGGATGGAGCTTATTTGGGGTATATTACGTAAGATTGATCCACAGTGGGAAAATGTCCCCCCCCCCCCCCGCCGGTGACGTACCTAAATACCTTGAATCTTATATCTTCAAGACTCTGGCATTTCCCTTCAAAATAAGTAGTGTTTTCTATTTTGGGAGAATTACTTGACACACATACATAATATGTATGCATGGGTATTGATATACATCTCCATCACTGAGACATTGTAATTAAGTTGTAACATTTCTCCTTGAATTTTGATCTACTTAGAGATAACATAAAAAACAGTAATATGTTGTATGGGATTACATACCACAATTAATTCATTATTTAAATAGAAATATCAGGTAGAACGAGAGTCTAATAAAATGCAGACAATGTTAGCTCCTTTGTATATAAGACGACATATTCCTCTTACTTGGGGATTTTGACTCAGAGGAAATATGCGGAGAGTTGTTATCGAAGCTGCTTCGGTGGTGTAGAGGTCTAGCGCGCCTACCCAGAAAGTAGGAGACCCGGGTTCGATTCTCGGCTGAGGTAGTAAGATTTTTTTCTGACTCCCTGTGCATTTCTTATAGATAAGGTTATTCAATTTTAATGAATTTCTAAGCGTTTTTAAGTTATTTAACATAATATAATACCAGCAGGTTCTTGAAAATATTTATTTACATAACTTTTTCAGCAACATTGTGACATTGGGCACTAAGAACCTCAAGCTATTTTACGTTAATTTTAGGGGACACGATTTTTTTAAATTTCAGAATATCACTTTACACTTTGGTTTATTTTCTAACAGCTTAAAAGTTATTCAACAACATATAGAGAATAATAGACCCTTTGAAATACTTAATTCTGGACTATTTCAGCCATCTGGACTTAAAATGTTTGGTGCATAAACATATGTGTTAAAAATTATATCGATAGGTTAAATAACTGTTGCTATGGAGAAAAAATACCAAAATAATCACTAAGTGAAAACTGATCGAATTTACAATATTGAATATCCAAATTTTAGATAAGTGAATTTATTAAAAATTGAAATCATGATGATAATTATGGTAAAGTAATTCCACATTTCATTATTTATTCACTGTACGATTCAAATAAATAAATAAATAAAAATGGTTTTATATTGGCCATAAATGTAGATCTTACGACTTATAAAAAAAAAGAAGATAAGTTTAAAATAAACTTTAAACAATATTTATTTTCAGTATTTTTTAGTGTTTCTGTTATATTTGCTTAACACATTCTTCGCAATAGCTTAAGATATTGATATTTGAATATTTTAGTAACGCTTGGCCCTAAAATTGTCAATAAATCTAGTTGTATGTGAAATAGTGGGTGATGAAGCATTTTATAATTAAGGAGAGAGAATATAGAATTAATCCCTCTAGTTGCAGTCAGTTGAAGAAGAAAAAGAAAAAAAAAATAGAAATGTTTCCTTCCGCTAGGTTGCAATCAAACAATGATCCGATGAAAATTGTGTATTTTTGTCGCCTCTAGTTTAATGGAAATGACTTTGAGTCTTCAAGTTAGGGTTGGACTTGGCAAAGGACGGCGAGGGGAGTAAGGGTCCGGTAGGGGTGGGTATGGGATCGCTAATGAGGTTAGGGGAGGGCACGTATCCAACCCACTGATATAATCCCGTCTCCTCAATATCCCAGCCAAATCTCGTCCCATGCCCATGGCAGTCAAGATAACCGAGCTGCCGAGGACTAGCGCTCGTTGGTAGTATTTCACGTGACCAACTTGAGGAAGCAATGTCCTCTTCATGAACGAGCCTTTCTCACCAGTCACAAGTGTCTGGGAAAGGGCTTCATAAATATGTACACTGTGCATCATCAGACGTATGTAATAAAACGCATAGCAGTAATAAACCATTATAATCACGAAATAATTCTTAGTCATTGATTAACTATAAATTGAACAATATTATCACCAAATAGAACATAGTATTTATATATGTTTTATATTATTCACTCTGCCATAATTGTCTTGTAAAAAAAACAAAAATCAAGCCTAACTAAAACTTCTTTTTATTTTTTAAATTTCCTTGAGGGAATTTACTGGACCATCATAAACAAATGACAAAAAGTAAAAGGTAGTATATTCTGCGTTCATTAAATTTAAACCTTATTTAAAGGGTTATTTCTACCACCAATGGATATAGAACTCTCATACCTTCTATTCTCCGTCTTCATTGGTTTCAGCCAACGGAAGATGGTTTGCAGAAACCAATGAAGACGGATAATAGAAGGTATGAGAGTTAAACCTTATTGTTAGTATTTACCACCCTTTCAACCACATAGGGAGAGGCTATGTACAGATTGACGTACTATTCTCAAGATCCTTTTTTTTTTTTTTTTTTTCTTATCCTCTATATTAAGGTAAGGAGTATGGTTGTTAATCTTGAATATTTGAAGGTTGTTACAGTCAATATCCATGGCTCCAGGCAAGACTAATATTATTCAGCTATTATTCAAGTCATATATCATAATTAATATTAAGGAGTAGAAGGATGAATTGCCTGAACTTTACCAATTAACTTTTTTCTTTGTTATTTTCTTCGTATTCTTGCTGGTGGATGGTTTCAGTTTTAAAATGTATATAAGGTTTTTTTACACAATTATATATTAAACTCCTAAATAGGCGTCATATTTGGTACAAAACTAATAGAGCAAAATAGATTATTAAATAAAATAATAGTATTCTTGTATTTATAATACGTATTTATAATATAATATAGANCATCTACAGACCTATCTACAAAATAATAATAATAATGTGTGTGTGTGTGTGTTTGCGCATCCGTGCTTGTGTGTGTATATGTGTGTTTGCGCGTGTGTGTAGTATTTTGACATGGTTATCACGTAAAAGGTGTGTATAATTATTCAAGTAAATTAAATAGATATGATTCAGCACCACATAACAACCACAAACAAATAATAATGGGCTACTAAGTCACTTTAGACACTCAGACAGTCTCAAACATACCTAACCCCATAATACAACACACACAAAAAAAGTATATATATATATTTAGAGTTATGTTTCGCTTGAAAGAAATTCAGCTTTTACTTTGGCTCACAATCGAATTTTGACTATTTGATACATTTATGAAAAACGGTATATTCCCTATGAAACATTCGTTTTATAATATATTTTCCCTCTATGAATTCGCGTTCCTTTATGTTCCACATCACAACACATGAAAGGACATTTGGGATGTATTGTTGAGGAGGAAATTAATATTACGTGTTTTCAAATATGTGTATTTTTGATTTTCCTACAAATGATTTCAAAGCCTCACATGGTTGGTTTCAAACTAAATCTGTATTTCACTAATGCACTGCTTCATGTAGGAATCTAGATGCGAGTAGTCGACCAACGTGTCGCGTACTATCTCCCGCAAGATGTGGGCCCACTCTCGCTTCAACAAGCGCAACTTCACAACAGTTGAGAGGGTCGATACGAGAAGTGTATGCAGATTAGTCCTCCCTCTCTCCCGTAATGCCTGCACTTCCTGTTGACAACACATTCTTTTAAATATTTAATTAATTGGAATGGAAATAAAAATAGTTCAATTGCAAGTAAAATATTGAATATTTATCGATTATATTGGATAGTGATGTATATAGCGGTAATGACCACTGGCAGTCGATGAGAACTATTTAAAAAAATAATGTATGAGCGGGGGGGTGGGTGCGTGTCTGTATGTGTGTATTATGTAGAGCTAATTTCAAATGATGATATAGTAAAAATTTCTGAGAAATTATAAGAAAGGATCTGTTCCAAATCGGCTTAAGGATTGGGGTGAATGTTTAGTGTGAAATATATCTACGAAGGCAGGAATCTGTAGAGACATCTACAGTAGACATGAACTGTTAAACATATTTGGGGGCTTAAAAGTAAGTTTTGGGAAGTAAGTTCCAAGTAAAACTTCAGCCAAAACTCGCATTATCACTTTCAAACTTACTTCTCGCCTCGATCAGAAATCTCTATTCATCCTTGATATTCAAGATAAACGCTTTTAACAACGCTGTGATTTTATTTATATGTTGATCAATGAGATTAACTAACTACTGGACTTCTCTCTTCTATAATTACTAGTTCTAAAAGTATCAGAGGAAAAAAATTGATATATTGCATTATATTATATTATTTAATTATTNTCCCCACTAATCTATATTAATTTGAAGCACCTATGCAATAATTGTTACTTATGACCAAGTATTTCTCCGTACAAATAATTGCTTTATAGACTTTTAGATTAACTCAAGCATTATAAAATTTTACGTATCCAATAACTCCACTCCAATGTCATAAGAGACATACGCAAATCGACCCATTCAAAATCCATCCCCATAGTTATTTTGTTTTATTTATTTATTTAAATACCTCTGATAGTTACAAGTAGTAAATCATTTTAGACCATGCTATCTGTTGATGATAAGCTGTAGAATTAAAATATAATAAATATTTTTCTTGATAGCATTATATTTTTATATATATTATATACTCTCACGAACACATGTATAAAATGTAGAGTGATTAAAATCTCAAGGAATTTCATAATACTTATAGTAAACATTAAAAGTTGAAATTGTTTCAGAAATTGTAGTTGTGTTACTTTCCAGTTTCATGTACGCTATGTGTTTGTTTATTTGTAATTTCGTTAAACACATAATGTCGATAGCACCCTCATCGACCACTTTTTCAAAAGAAGAGTGATTTTACAGTATGCCACAGACATTTGTATAGCGGTGGCGTATAACAGAAAAGTACCGTATTTTAATTTAGATGGAATGTAATAAACTATGAATGGGCATTTTCAGAGAAATATGATGATTATTGAATTCATGATGGTTTGGATCATTGATGAAATTGATTTCATGGTCTTGTTAGATAGGTGAGTTAAAAGCAGTTGGCTAAGCAGTATAGCTCCATTCCTTCAGAAAATCAATTCCAGGTTTACCCTGAGGGGTGACGAAGGTCTGCCCAGGGAGTGTAGACCCTCTTCCCACCATTTCCACTCTGCACTTGTCCTTGTGAAATCGCTTATGATACGTTCAGTTCATATGTGCTTAGCATTTGGATGCGAGAAGCGGGAACATGATTTCATATAAGTGTTAAAATTACCTTCCATCATTTAAACTTTTTTTATTTGTTTTGGCGATTTGAAATGTTTTGCATTACAAGTACAAACTATTGTTTAATATAAAAACATTTTAAAAAAAGTACTAAATAGTAAAATACATTTCTTCAGAAGATGATTTATTTGTAAAGGAAAATGTCACATTTCACTCAAAATGCTAAATGAATTTGATATTAAGGTCCTTTAATCTCGACAATTTGTTTCGTGAGTATGATCCTTTTACTCTAAGAGGGTTAAATTAAGGGTTAAAATTTTAAAATAGCTTTGAAAGCTAAAACTGTCGACCTGGGGATAGTGCCAATTTTTTTTTAAATATTTTTTTTTACTATCATATCTTCTAACCAATGAAGACGGATAATAGAA
Organism: Oncopeltus fasciatus; assembly: GCA_000696205.2. Taxonomy (NCBI): domain Eukaryota; kingdom Metazoa; phylum Arthropoda; class Insecta; order Hemiptera; family Lygaeidae; genus Oncopeltus; species Oncopeltus fasciatus. The sequence continues at coordinate 14,583 of KZ810103.1, forward strand.
GGTATGATAGTTCTATATTCATTGGTGGCGGAAATAACCTTTTGGATTTTTTTTTTTTACCTTTACATTTTTTTGTTTCAATTGTACCCTCGCATTTCCATTACCCATCCTCTAAAGTTTTACATATTTGCTATTTTATTTGTTTCGTATCTAACATACTTGGTCAATAATATAAAAATTGCAAGCCCATATAAAATAAACTAATTTAATGCTATTTGAAATTATGTTTTAAATACATATTTATATATGTATTTTTTATATGTATGTATATACATTTTTATAAAAAAGCTAATTTAGTATGAAGTTGATTAAACGAATCTAAAAGGTTTGAATTAAGGTTTCAAATTTAAAAAGAAACTATAAATTCGAAACTGTTACAAGAATCGATCGATCGAATCAATTAGTGTTATTTTTTCACTTTATTCCATTAGAGAATAAAATAATTTTTGGGGGTAAATTTGTTGACCGTCGAGTTTTATGAGGAGAGGATTTTCAGTAATTCGGTAGCTAAGAATTAAAATCTAATTTATAACCAAAAGTTTTTATTTTAGCCAATGTTCCACGTGATGAGGAGAGAGACTACAGCTCTACAGTAACTAAATCATAGTAACCATGACCCTATTTGCCCTGATGAAGGCCTGAAATTTTTAATCTCCTCTTAAAAACTTTTTTTTTCCTTCATATACTGCTGCCCCTTCCAATGTAATGAATGGATTGTAGAGATACGCTATTTGATGAGGGTCCCAAGCTGTGGAGCGGCGAGAGTCTGTCTGGACAGATCCCTCTGTAGGATGTACCTGTTTGTTCTTCCTCCACTGCAAGGCCTCCTTGGCGACGACAGTCCTGAGGGAAGGCTCGGCGAGGTCCAGCCATTCCCTGGGTCGAGCCCCGCTGTCCCCAAGTTGGAGTCTCTCCAACAGCGGAGCGAGAAGGTTGTCAGGTAGACACTCCATTACAACGTCACTCAGACCCTCCAGTTCCATGTCGCTTGAGGCGATTTCTCCTGACTTCACCTGCGCAAAACCACAAGAAGAATGCTTCAACCTTATTCGCTTCTTATTTATTCGTCAGTAATCTTACTTACACCATAGTCTATATATAATACTCATTCCAACTTTACTGAAAACGAAAAAAAAAGGGTTTTTTTTTTTTGCTATTTTAAAATGATGCTTAAAGCACAGATAACGGATTTATTCTAAATAAATAAAAAACCTTATATAACGTTTAAAGATAAGAGCTGAGTACTTAAAATTTCCCGCAGAATTAATAACCATAAAAATGACATCAAGAATAAACTAATAAAAACTGCCCTCACCAAACATGTTTTTCATGAAACACACACATTTGACTTCGACAGCTTAACCATTCTTTCCACTGAACCCTACCAACACAAACGTCTTTTGTCTGAAACCGTTCACATCAACTTACAACATTATCCAGTTAACGACAGAACAGACATAGAACAAATTTCCTCAACTTATTCTAACATTTTTAACATTTTAAAAACCAACAACCCTTCGTCTCAATAAACCTGTCAAAACATTTTTCTCAGTTCCAAAGTCACTTATTCCCAATAATACCCTCCCCTTTTTTTCCTTTGTCCTTTTATTGCCCTCTCTTGCAACAGGCCGCTTTCCATTTACACCTTCCGCCTGCCTTGTACCTGCTACCCCCACTCCCCTTCCCATTTCATAACTCAAAACAAATCCATAATGTCCAGTCATGGAAATGTGAACCTAGGGACAAGACGTCCTCTCTCATCTTCATGATAGGTAGGTGTGGCAAAATTACTGCTTTAATGATATTTCAATTGTTTCCTGTCAATTAGTTGTTGGTTTGCATGTTTTTTTTCAAAATGGTTCTTGTTTTCAATATTGTTTTCATAAACTTTTAATTGTCTTACACAGTTTTCTACTTTCATACTCTTGATATCACATTATATTATAATTCTCTATTTTACTAATTTCAAATATTACTGTATTCTCATGACATTGTATTTCTACAGCCCTGAAGATGGCTTACAATGTAAGCCGAAACGTTGGCAGATAATCCTTCATTAAAAAAATACATTTTTTTATTTGTGTTTTTTTGGATCTACCTCGACCGAACCCCAACTAAAATCATCTTAGAGTACAAAACATTTAATATTTTATAACTTTCACGAGTACATATAATTCTCACTTAAACTGAGTTACACTTGGCGCAACCGGTAAATGATTTATATAATACTATTTAAGAAAATAAAATAATTCCAATGCTGGGGATCGAGCCCATATCCACTCATTCAAGCTCCTCTAGGTGCGTTATCTACTGTTAAGGATCTGTGAGAAAGTAGATTTTCTTTGGCTAGGCTAAGCTTCGGGTAAAGTAGGATGCACGGTGGTCATGCATAGGATGCAAGGTAATGGCTCTTGAGCCTAAGATCCCAGATCCAATGCTCACAGTGCACAGTTGGTTTTTCTTTCTTTCTCTGCTTCTGTTTGTAAAGGCCGAGAGGATTCCTTGTGTGTTCTTAGGGGACGCCCAGCACTGGGAACCGTTCTTCATTGAATGGGAAAAACTCAAGCGGGCAAAATGACCTATATAGCCTATAAAGCCTGTTGCGGGACTGGTCTTTGAAAAAGCCTCCGGTAAAACAGTTTGGAGTGTACTTGCGGCTTGATGAAGTGGCGAGTTCTATCTCCGGCAGGCGGTTTCCTTTTATTTTCTCCAATAATATATGTCTCTTCTAGCACAAGCAAGTGCAAGTTTCTTTTCACCTTGTATTTTCAGATAGGAATATATCTTATTATTCTTATTATTAATACAATATTACAATGCATAATAAATGTAAAATGTAAATTTCATCTAATTATGTCTAAATTTGCATTAAAAAAACATACAAAAAAAATTATTTATAAATATAATTATGAGGTTCGAGTGCCACTCAAGTCAGATATTTGTTTTAATTCTCCAATTCAGAATGTTAATTAAACTCATCTAAAATCCTTTTTTTTTTTTTTTTTTTTTTGGGTTAGCTAAATACAGACATTTATTTTATT
>KZ810103.1:27304-37940 GCA_000696205.2 Oncopeltus fasciatus
TGATTTTTTTTATTTTATTTTTTTTTTTTTTAAATTGAATCTGTCTATTTTTGTGCAATGCAGTGGGCAACTTTGCTAATAATTATCTGTTTTTTTGTAACACAGTAAGCAGCGGGATCAGTGATTGGAATTGCATGTAATCCGTACAGGAGTCCGAAACATCTACTGGTGTTACCTTCAATGTTAGAGTTCAGATGAAACTCTCCTTCATATAAATTTATACCACTCGCAGAAATTATGTAGCTCATCAGCAAGTGTGGATAAACCCTAAAACCTCCATTGCATAAAGCGTTTGATTTTTTCCGCTGCTTTATAATTTTAAATATTTGTATCGATTAAAGAATATTTTTTTAAGTAAATATCTTTGAAGAGAATGATTCTTTTTTGAGTCCTTGTTACCCTTTTTCTCTCTTTCCTCCCTCTCACCATTTTTACTTTATTTTATATTTTCCGTGTTATTCCTTTATAACAGGAACCTGGATAATTCTTAAAAGCATCTTGCCCTTAGTGAACATATGATGTTCTTGTCTCTAGCACGTCAGATCCCTAATGAGTAATGGTGTGAATGGCATTATGGATACTAAGATGATTTTAGTTGGGGTTCGGTCGAGGTAGATCCAAATTAGTGTTTTTTGGATCTACCTCGACCGAACCCCAACTAAAATCATCTTAGAATAATATCTACGGTCAACAAACTCTCCTTTTGAACATATTGGTTAGATAAGTTGTTTCATTACCTTAAAGGTTAATTACTCATGATATGAAGGGTGCGCCTTGATTACAGTGGTTAGTTAATATACTATAAACTCCAGGCAACATTAATTAATGGATTGGTTGACTAGAACAAAATTGTAATGAATACAGTTATTAGTGGATAATTTATTAGCAAGACTTTAGCCTGGATATAGGTAGCAGAGACGTGGGTAGATACAGAAAATAAGGTATTTTCTTGAACTATGGTTCATAAAAGATTTCAAAGAGGTCACAGGGTAGATCAGAGAATCCGTTCGGATCTCGCAATCCTAGTGCTGAGGTTTCAAATCCCTATCGATAAATAAAAGATCGTTCTCAGCCATGGATGTTTAGAATGGAATAGAAACCTGTAGATACCCCCTACCTACATGAACCTTATTTGTTAAAAGGGAGGCTAACAATGAAAAAAAATTCAAATTGAAAATATTAATGTTCACGTAGGCTTCGACGGTCGTCAGAAGTATTTACCGTTTCTTCTTCCGGGTCGGACCGTGTCAAATTTGTGTTATTTGCCGAGCTTTCGCACATCATGTGATGGCTTCTTCAGGGCTGAAAAGAGAATGCACTTTTCAGCCCTGAAGAAGCCATAACATGATGTGCGAAAGCTCGGCAAATAACACCAATTTGACACGGTCCAACCCGGAAGAAGAAACGGTAAATATTAATGTTGTTATTATCAGACAATTTGATATGCATTCAGATTAAACTAAAATGTAATGAGAGATACTTTTTTTTTTTTTGTGGGATAACAAACGTAAACGTTATTAACGCCAACTGATGGTTATATTTGGATATACTTGTACTACATAAATGAAGCTTATGGGGGTATCCAAAGGGGCGAGAATGAGGCTAGGTTTGTGAAGCGTACTGTAGAGGTGAAGGTCAGTAGAAGGCATTCCGTAAGATTTACTGCAGACACTTACAGGGAATACCAGATGTCTGGGAGAGAGGCCCGTTCGCTCCGTCACTCGGCAGATCGCTTGGGCCTCTCGGAGTAAGGTAGTCTAGGCAGTGAACCACTGAGGATTTGTGGCACTAGGTGTTATCGAGGATCGGCTAGGATATTAGGCATTAGGTGAGATAGTACTGAGGGAAGGAGAGGTGGTCTTGCACTGCCTCAGGCCGGAAGGGATGCTCGGCTCACAGCGCTATCTGCCAGCCACATCCTCCAGTCTTCATAACTCCCTACTGGGATACATAATTAAATACATATTACTTAAACTTATTACAGTACAATTAAATACTGTTTTGGATATATATATATATATTGGATTTGAAAAAAAACAAAACAACAACAGTAATTTATATTTCTTCGAACGGTAAGATTAGGATTTATTAATCAAACTTATTATTTAGTTAAAACATATAAATAATGTCAATGAATGTTAAAACCTGCACATACAGAGTTATAGTTATCTCACTTAAATTACATCGCACACATCCGTTGAACTCTTTTTTTTTCTTGCTAAAGATGTTCCCCGAGGTCTCCGGTAATATTGCACTCATCCCTGAAATTTTATAAGGATATTTTTGATTTTTATTCTTCTCCAACAGGATTCGCAAATCGGTGTCTCTTCTTTCCTCATGAGGTTGGAGTGGANAGTTATTTTTTAAAGATATTTGTTTTTTTTTATAAATATACAATATATCTTTCAAAATATACTCTTCATCTTGGTGTTCCTCGAATCCTAATCCCATCCATTTTTTTTTTTTTTTTTTTTTTCAAATTCTTCAAAAGGTCTTTGAGCATGGCTTTTGGAATAGAGGATCCTAGAGTCAATCCTGATAAATGCAAGGCATTTAGTTTAATTCCTTCCTCCTGATAGAAGTTTAATTCTTGCCTTCCAAGGCAAACGCCTCATCTGAGTTCCACATGTTATGCAAAACCAATGATTGATACTCTTCACTTCTAAAAAACTAAAATACTTGACCCAATCTGGAGCAGTGTGGGGAACTCATAAATCCATTCGATACGTACAGTAGATGATTCCTCAGAGTTTTTTCAGTTTGTGTTGGAGTTGGCCAAAAAACTTTCTCACACTGTCGCAACATTATGACTTTATATTGTTATCAGAATTCTTAGTCACCACATAAAGCTGTGGATTGCAAATAGTGGAGGGATATTTCACGCTTTCTCAAAAAACAAATTAAATACAGAAAAGGGCAAAGCATTACCCTGACGAACTCCTGTTCTTGAACTGAAATTTCTAAAGAGACTCTAAGACATTCGCACAGGTTGCTCTCCATCGTTATGCGCGTGAGTCTTAAGAACTATAGAGTTATGCGCAAATGTATCGTAGCTTTGTAGGCTTCACTAATAATTATAGAATAATGCTTGCTAAAAATTTACTAATACAGGAATCTGCCATTAAACTGAATGATCGGAAATCACACTGATATTTACCTGTTTCGCGTAAGAGGTGTAAGGTTGTTGACAGCTCACTTTGTGTGCACATGCTATGAAACATTTATTTTTGCATTCTAGGACATCACCCTTCTTGTGAATTAGCAAGTCTTTTTCCACCCTAAAGGCAATTATTCGTCACTCCAAGTGTTCAGAAATTGATCCCTTAGAAACATGGAAAATTTTGAGTGCGAAGATGTATTTCTTGAAATTTATCAGAGTCTTCTGGATCACCTTTTCGTGTTGAAGAGTCAAGACATTCATGTTTTACAGAGCATGAAAGTTATCTCATTGAGTGTTTTTCTTTCTTATATTCACTTTTTCTCCATCTCAGATCTGTCTTTATCTTGAAAAGCGTTTATACTCTTGTTTAGGTGGTATGCTTACATGATAGCATTTTTCGGTATTCTAAATTTTTTCTTTCATTATTAGAGTTGGATTCTTTGTCAAATCTATAGTTACATCTTATTTTTATTACAAAACCTTATACTTCAGAAGCTAAATCAATAATAAATTCCTTACATCATTGCCATCTAACATGAGTAAACTCTTCAGCATAAATGTTCTATATTTTGGTTTATAGAGTTTTGGTTAACTTAGCATTTTCTTCAGGATTGTTTTAGTTTTGACATTTTATTTTACCATAAAAATTTTCTCTCTTATCTTGCCACAACAAGATAATAATCAGAGTCAACATTAGTGCCTTTGTCTGACCGAACGTCAAGGAAAGAAATTCTATGCCTGGTTTTTATATAGAACTCATCAATTTGTGACGTAGAACATGTCCTTTGACAGGATGCCCCCTATGGACTTCCTTGTACGTAACTAAGAAATAATATTCCCTTTATGTCTATCAATGCATAGTGCCGCAAACTTGTGCTGATTATTATGACTCAGAGAATTATCTGCCAATGAAAAATCCTGTGCCAAACGTGTGGAACCTTCTATAACACCCATGATGTATTATGTAGACCCCTTTCTTAAAACTACTAAATCCTGTCCTGTTCATCTGGCTTCTTAGAAGGTGATAATTTTTTATAATTATAATTAGTCAGAGTTTAAGAGAACCTGCAGTACTCCTGGTCGAAATGATGACTAAAAATAAATGTTGACAAATATGAACACTAAATACTCCCCTACAATACGGATAAAGGACACCTATAATACATACTCTAGCGAATCCTCCGCTATACGGCTCTGAGATAGCAGCTTACGCCTAATCAGATAAGTCGCCTGATAAACTATTTTTAAAACACCAATTCACGAATCTCATCCATAGTAAACATTATTTATCGATAGTTTAACAATTATTGAGAGTATTTAAATATTTTATATTTTCATAAAACAAACCTCTCCATAGCCTGTTGAAATATTCGGTTGTGATAGATGGCAGTTTTGCTATCAGAACTCATCATGCAGGTCGTATAGTACTGCTTCTCAAGTAAAAATTAGCAACTCTAATTCTATTTATCTTCCTTGTATAAACCTTTCATTCGAGTAAAAAAAAAAAAAAAAAAAAAATCTCCATAGTAAAAACTCTCCATTAGGAACAATTAATGCGAGGGAATAGAATAAAAAATCAATCTGTCCCAGCCTGGGCTCGAACCAGGATCTCCTGCTTTCCGAGCCGGTATGCTAACCATTGCACCACCGGGAGAGCTAGATAACTTGTTAAATTCCCAACACACTAGCGAGAGACAAACCTACGAGAAAGACAAATACATCGTCTTATGCTCGAAGGAGCTGACATTGTCTAGCTATTTATCGACTCCTCATTATTTACTTTTTATTTTCATTTATGAATATTAATTTAGTTGTGGTGTATAGAATAAAAGATCTATCTGTCCCAGAATATAGAAGAATACTGGGAAAGATAGATTTTTTATTCTATTCCCTCGCATTAATTGTTTAAAATTTACGTGGGATAATACACCACAACTAAATTAATATTTACTCTCCATTAGGGTTTATCATCGAAAATTTATCTCATTGCCGTAATCAAAGTTCCAAGGTCTAGAACTAATCTCAGAATTATAACTTAATATCACAATTAAAATTAACAAATTATTATTTATGAAATTATAAATTATTACTGGCGTGCATTTCAACGAATTTAGAATTGATTTGAAATTATTCCATTTCTTTTATCCATTTACTCCGGAACTTTGACAGATTAAAATTTGTAGGCGAACTCATGTTTTCTTCCCTTCTTATTTACACTCGACGTTCTATATAGGAAAAAATATTCATACAGTAATGAATTAAAACAGAGAAAAAGTATTCAAGATTGATTTAAAGTTATAGAAATTTGAGTATAAAAAAATAGCGTGGCTGTCAGCCCACGCTACCTGTTGGACAAATACCATAATAATGTAGTACCCACTTTGTTCGATAGATCGCCCTGGCAGCTACATTAGAAGTCTTAGTTTCATCGCCGTATACTTTCAATCTTTTCAGACATTCTTNAAAATATAAAGATGTAAACAAATATTTAAAACAATTTAGAGTAGAAATAAAAGTTTTACTAATTATAAAAATATTGTATTTCTAAAAACAATTCTAATTTGGACCCTACGTTATACTAAAGGGATAAAAAAAAAAAATTATCGATATAAGAAATGTACACCAAACTTCCTAATTTTTAATATCATTGATCAGCAAACAGCTTTTGGTATTCATGATTCTGATAAACATAAAAACAAATGATAATTTTGTCAGCCTATGGCAGATTAAATGTATAAGAAAGTGCCAAATTTGATGGACTTTCTCCTCCGTTGACAAAACAAATTAGCTTTTGTACGGGGAAGAAAACTTATCAAGGAGTTATGAATTTTATGATTTTCTTTTGAAGATCTGTAGAGACATCTTCTCTCTTGAGTCTTTATGCCAGCTTTGCTAATAATACCCTATAAACAGTCAAAGTACTTTAAATTATGATATTAGGGGAGCACTAAAATTAAATATTTTTAATTTTAGAAAATGAAATAACATACACTTTATCAGCTCAAGGAAAAAATAAATCTTAATTTCATGTTTTCATAAAATGAATTTCAAAATAAAGATCTTGTTTTCTTCCTCTTCAAAATTCCAGAGTTGTTCAAAAGATATTTAAAACTGATTGAATAAAATTATCTTCGTTAATACCCCATTAATGATAATATTGAAAAGTACCTGCATGCTGTGTATCACAATATTTTTATAACAAATCTGTATCTAATTTGATTTTGACAATACAATCATAAATATTCCAAATTAATATAGCTACCAAATTAAAGCTTGATTTAATTTAATTAAAGAATTATTATTTTATTTTGAGAACTTATTTGGTCCCAAACAATTCTTTAATTACATTTTTATTTACATGAAACTTAATATGGTCTCATACTTTTTTAAAAATTAATATTCAAGATTTTTATGTAATTTCGGCAAGTAGTCATAGAAGTAGCATTCAGAGAAAAACAAAAGAAAAATGGAAAAATACTTATTTCAAAATTTTAAATTGAACATCTCTAGCCAGTTGTCTGCTATGCTGGCACAGACTGTTTTTTGAACTGATTTAAAAAAAAATAGTTCTAATTTATGAACAATCATTCAAAAATAAATTATAATACAGTAATTGAAATTTTTATCATAAAAATGTAACTGGTGCCCAATTCCTTCACAATTTTAGACTTTATATGTATGTATAAATTAAAACTTGGAGTGGAGACAAGTAGTAAATCTAGTACTAACTAAAATATATGTTCATCTATTCTAAGAGATATGTCCATGATATAATACAATGGATTGAAATTCAATAATACTACAGATTATTTAAAGCAATTTCCCTCTCCAACATTACACTTGACTGATATGCCCTCAGTAAACACTCAGAGAAAAAAAATTAAGATAGTCTGGGGAAGCCTCTTTTGATATAGAAGCTATTAAAAGTCAAGGAATATTATCCTTAGTGTTTTACATTTTGACAAGTATTATTTTACTGATGAGTACATACAATTTTAAGTTAAGAAAATTTACAAATTAAATAAAATTAGTTAGAATAGTGAAAATATATAATATTTTTACTCGAATAATCCAATATAATATTATGAATTTACTGTAGCTTTGTACATTTTGTAGATTTTACATTATGACTTTTTATGAGGATTTAATTAAAAGAAAAGTTTTATGTGTAAAACAAATGTTTAAATAAAAATTAGTGATAAAAAATATTAACATATTAACAATTATATATTAAATTTTTTACAATTATTTGAACATAATAAAGTAATTTCCATTGATACATATTAATGTGATACTAAATCAAAGGAAAAATAGTAATATTTCACAGTTTTTTAAATTGTTCCCTGAAGATTAATAACTTCAAAATTTGCAATTCAAATTTGCTTCAAAATTGAAAGAATTGTTTGGGACAAGAAATAATGTTTTCACAAAAGTAGTGAGATTTATTTCATTAGCCCAGTTAATTGTTTATTGTTAAAAATAGACTATAAATTTAATTTTATTTTTAGGGTATCTATTATTGACAATTAAAATATGGAGTTAGTAAGGAAATTCACTTCAATCCATAGAAATAAAAGGCTAAAAATATATTAGAATAGGTTTCCCCTGTTTCAAAATCAAAAGAAGATATCTTAAGAGAATAAAAATAAATNTGCCAGTGACAGTAACTAATGAGTCCAGATCTCACGTAGAAAATATAGCAAGTTGATTTAAGGCCTCTTTGCGAATAAGAACTTTCCCTTTAGTTTTATATTTTGTAATTAGCCAATTGTTTTGGTGTTCAATTGTTTTTATTTATTTTTTTTTAGTTAGTAAGGGCAGTACTTTTATTGTCATCAGTATTTGCAATTTTTATCTGTATATATTTGCTATTAGTAGGTATTGTAACAAATTAACTTTAATTTATTTTGGTGTTGTCCATATTGTACTGTAGCCTATAACAATATAAAGGCTCAGTGCTCTGACGGTGAGACTAAATTGTTTTGGAATGGCAATTCCAAAAGTGGCAACTTTCTTTGAGTTTAAAGATTTTTTTTTAATGAGCTATGATAACCTTCCAAATATTGCCTTATAAAAAGAAGTAGGTTCTGGTATTACCATTGGAATGGAGGTAGACTTGCGGGCAAAGTTGAGGCGAGCCCTCCTGCGGTAATTTAGATACAGGCAGGTCATGACTGAAAGGCAGAAGATCAAAAGAAAGAAGAAAACTGCCACAGTGGTGATGTTAGACAGCAGAAATGTTGTGACTGTAACCAACAGACTGCTTCCGCTCGCCTCCTGTACAAACATATTTATTTTTGTTAGTGAATCAACATTATCTTACTGGAATATTTCAGAAATATAGACCTTCCATACCATAAATCATTAACATAATACATATCTGTAACTACTGAATATGTATCCATATTTGGAAGTTGAAATCAGTAGATTTTGAGATTTCCCTTGTATGTGTGTAAATACATGAAATCATGACACTGGATAATATTTAGTTTCCAGCAATGAAATTCTTCACAGATTTGTTTGTTGATAAAGGATAGACTTTAGGAGTTAAATAAAAAAATTGAAAAATTAGTAGTGAGGGTTTACTTAAACCATAATATTTCAATACTACATTCTAAAAGTCACAGTAAGTTGTTTTTCTCAATGAAAATTGACATACAGTGTTTAAATATTAAAAAGTTCGTTAGTGTACAAAATCATAAGAATGTGGTTTCTGTAACATGAAAATTTTAAATGGATATGTTTATTAACTATTATGGCGAGAGGTTTGCTTCTTTTATGCAGTTTCTACATAATGGAATTTTTTATTTAGGTTTACTCCAATGATAACATGAATTTTTTTTCTAATGATATGATTTTTTGGTAACTCGGACACTAGGGCTTTAGTATCTGCAGTCGTCCAAAATTCCACATCCTCCTTCTCCAATGATAACCCTATCTGAATTTAATTTCTTGTACGTTTATTTATATTTTTATGAATGAAAAAAAATCTCTACAATTCTGTTTCTTATGTCATTGGTGGCTTCTTGGATGATTTCATTTCGCAGAAATAGATTTTAATTTTTTAGGACAATTTTGATCTGATTATTCTAGTAAATTACTTAAATTTCTCCATTTTTAAACTTTACTCTTGTGATTAAGTAATAAAGACAGTAAGGAAATCATTATTTACTTTTTAAAGTTTCAATTGTTTCAAGCCATCAGGGTCTATTCTATAGTGAATTAACTTATAACAAATTAAATTAAATGTCTCATTCTAGGCCGAAATGAGCATTTACATTTATTTATATCTCTTGAGAAACGTTACTACTTTTTAATAAAAGAATTAACATATTTAAACAGGTTTGATATTATAAAATAATATAAAATATACAATTCCTGAACCAAAAAGTAAATTAAATTACACTTTTTATAAACAACAATACATAATTATACTGTTTTTAAAATAGCCAAAGTGCTTTTTACCTCCGTGTCCTGAGCGGAAGTTGAATTTGGGTTTGTTAATATACAATATATGCAAACAAAAAATATATATTTTATCAAAACAAATTCATCCAACAAGAATATTTTATATACTAGAACTTTTAACCATCAGCAATAAATATTAATAAATTAGTGTTCACATTATGCATTTGTTTGTGAGATGTAATGGCACTTCCCAATGATAATGTAACATATTCTCATAAAGGATTAATAGAGTCCTATATAATTTTCTATGCTTGAAATATAGTCCATTAGAAAGAGTATTTATCAATCATGATCCTACAATTCTAATTTTCTAACTAGTTAAGGTTCTTTAGGATTCTGTAATAATTTATTAAGTCTGAGGGAATGAGAGCATAACAGTTATTTGCACAGTTTCCTTGTAGGCTTTTAAAAACATCATTTAGCGAAAGCAAGAATTATAAATGAATTTTATAAAATATTAATAAATGAATAATTAAATAGAAAAAATGATTTTAGTGCAATCTAAATTATTTTTTAATTGAAAGCTTTAAAGAAATATATTATTATTAAGCAAAATTGTTATACCCTCATTCCTATGAAAGTCAACTTTCAAAAATAGATGGATTTAAAATTTAATTTTACTTCTGTCTAAGGGATTATGAATATTGTTTTTGATCTTCATTCTTTTATGACAATACAATCACAGATAAATGCTCAACACAGATGAGCTGGATTTAGTTATTTTTTAAAGATATTTGTACTCAAGGGTGGAGTTTAATAATATGTATTTTAGTACTGAAAAGAGATTATTCATCCCTTTGATAATCGTTGTTTCCTGTCTATGAGGGATAGCTATTTAAAATGTGCCATATGAAAGATATAAACACAGCACAATATACAATTTACTTATGTTCATCATTCAAAATTACTTGCAGATAACTGAATGTTTGAGTGTATAGTAATAAAACACTGTTTTAAAATTAATCAATTTTTTACTACTTGAACCAGTCAAGTAGTCTAACTTGTCTA
>KZ810104.1:42510-53577 GCA_000696205.2 Oncopeltus fasciatus
TAGGAGCAAATTTATTGTGGGCTTACATTTCACAGGCTTATTTTATTATTATTATTTAATTTTTTTATCTATTTCATCTTTATTTTTAAGGAAGAACTTTTTCTACCCATATTTTTTACTGGGATCCCATCATCTCAAACCAACAAGACCACAATTTTTTCTTGAGGCTGGAAACGTTTTTGTGAAGTGACTCTGAAGGAAGAATAAACGGAATAGACGTATCGAATACCCGTAAGAAAGGTCCTCCCCCCACCCCGCAGCTGAGGACCGCACTGAGATATCCTGGCGTTCACAGCTGTCCGAACCCAACGGACGAGGGGGTGAAGAGAGAGGGTAAGACGGGGTGAAAATAAAAACATAATAAAAGATATATCGGAGAAGCCGTCTATCTCTCTCTCTCTCTCTCTCCAGAGAGACAAAACAATCCAGCTAATAACAGTTAATCATGGCCGACAGAAGATATACCTTACACACCATTCTCCTGTAAATACCATATACTCCCTGGCGCCACCAAATATAAATATATATATATATATGTGAGAATGGTCGGGGTTTCGGCCAGGAAGAAAAAATATACACCAAAATTTGGAGTAATATTTTTATTTATGCCAACGTTTCGGCATTTCTAGTTGTTTTCTGCAGTTTACAATGTGAACAACCATCCTGGGGAGATCTCTCCACTCAACACCATTGCCCTGATGATGGCTTACTAGGTAAGCCGAAACGTTGGCATAAATAAAAATATTACTCCAAATTNATGAAGTGGGAACTTTCACAAATGAGTTCCATACAGTCAATAAATTACTTATGATTTCCAACGAGGACGCTACCCTTAAGACACCGGAATCATACCAGTTTGTCTGATTAAGGGAGAATAGTGGAAAATATAGGTTTTCAGATCAGTTTTTAAATTTTTAAATAATTTACATATTTAATGAATTCATAAATTAAATAAACAGTTCGTTTCGGAGTTTAAAGAATCAAATTAAAATGATAATGTTGTACTTAGCAAGAAGCCATATAAAGAATAAAAAAATATGACTTTTTGTAAATAGGTCAAGATTTCTACTTAATAATTGAATTTATCTTTTATGATGTTTTAAATTAACTTCTACTTTATAATATCATGTGTTAAATTAGAGAAACGAATACTCCAGATTCTTCAGCTGACGCCTGCCACTACAACATAAGATTTACTTCGTCATCACAACAGACCAATAATTCAGTGGACATTTATGTGAATTTCGTATGCTTCCTCTTTTTCCTGGGCCTTGTATGGAGAGGTTATAAAGGAATATGGCTCCTTGGTCAAAAAGGTAGTAACATTTTCCCGGCTGAGCTAATAAGATTTTGTACTGGCTCTCTGAGTAATTCTTATAAGTAATTTAGCGTAAGATTACATACCACAATTAATGAATTATTAAAATACAAATTAATTTATGTTCTCGAACTCACTTAAATTTAATGTAGAACTTTGTTTCACTTTTACTATCCACCCTCAGGTATACAATAATTTGAAAAGTAGTGTTAACTTAAGTTTAAAATTGTCAATTAATTTAAAAAAATATTTTTTATAGCAATCGATGTACTTATTTAATGAAAATTGTATAGGCTTAAAAAATATATACAAATAAAAACTTTTCACTGAGATTCATTGATTAGATTGTATTGATTAGTCATCCAATTGACTGAGGTAGGCATTTTTAATGGTAATAAAATCCAATATTTCTCAAAGTGCATAAATAGTTTTTACCAGTTTCCCGAGTATAAATCTCAGTTTGTTTGTGTTAATTCACAGCTGAAAAAGCACTACAGTTAATTAAAAATTAACAGTTTTTTCATTATTTATTTTTTATGGGAAGAAAAAGTCGTTGGTACATGGACCACGGGATTTATGAACACGTCCAAGGTCAATGTCGATCTGTAAAGGCAAAAGAGAGCCACCAGTCCATTTATTACTACTGACGCTTCGGCTTGCAGGACATCTNGCATTGGCTTATACATGCTTGGCCTCGTACATGTGAAATGTATACATATACCTCCTTTAGCAGTGGGGCATTGGCTTATACATGCTTGGCCTCGTACATGCGAAATGTATACATATACCTCCTTTAGCAGTGGGGCATTGGCTTATACATGCTTGGCCTCGTACATGTGAAATGTATACATACACCTCCTTTAGCAGTGGGGCATTGGCTTATACATGCTTGGCCTCGTACATGTGAAATGTATACATATACCTCCTTCGCTGCTACAAAGAGCTTAGAAGTGGAAAGGCCGTATAGTGTCACTACTACTTAGCGCGATTAGCAGGAGTCGTTTTTGACACTCGTGGCCAGAAATGGCTGTTTCGCCACTATGAAAAGTAGATTCATTGTTCCCTAATGTTTCAATTATCCCGAAGAGCAGGAAGCCACAGCCTTCATGAGAGTCGAGAAGAATAAGAATGTAATTGGTCTTTGTATGGTTTCCCTGCCTTCTTAATACCCCACCGCCATAATTATATGAATAGATCTCTCACCTCTAGTTATTAACTTTTTTTTTCTCGATTTTTTTACTTCATATGTATTGGTCAATGTTGTTTAATGTATTTATTCAAGCAGTTTTGAAAGACCTTCAACTTTCACTAATTATAGGAGCCGCTAAATATATGGTATTTTCAAGGTCTTAAACTCACATTTATTACTTGCTCTAGAATTCCTAATTTTAAATACAAAGAAACCAATTTTTTTTTCTTTTGAAAACATTGGATGAGTACATTAATGCCTGAAATTAGGGAGAAGAAAAGGAATGAAGAGTAATATATAAATTGAGGAATTATAAATAACCTTATTATTGCTAGAGTTATGAGATAGTGCTATAATCGGTAAAAAAAAATATAAAATAAAATAACGTGATAATTGTTTTTTTACATTTTTATCTGATGTATCCCCCATGTTTTTATTTTATGTTATATTTATTATATTAGTTTGAAATCCGTCTAACATTGCAACCTATGGAGCACACATCAAGTTATAAATGTCCTTACAAGACATGAAAAGTAGGAAAAACGTATTCAGGAGGCCTTTGCCTGGAAATATTTGGAATAATTCTATCTTTTACGATTATTATAATTACGTCAAAGCTAAAAGATGATTTGTAAATTACTCGAAAGATAATTCATTATATACAGGTTATTTTTCCATCGAGCCTAGGCCTAGGGTCTAGCCCGTCAAGCATTACTTCCAGGTAATTAATACAGCGTTAAAATGTTGACAGCTCATTTTGTAGTTTTTCCAAATGTTTTTTGTTTCATTGCGTCATACATTATCTCAGAATTCCCTCAAAGAAGAAATAAGCACAGAAGAAAAGTTACACTGCAAATATAGTGTAATGTGTTTGTGTAAATATTTTCAAAAGACGCCGGTAGACCGCGCTAATGCTTCATAGCAACATGTGCTTAAAGTAATACACTTTGATGGACCTTAGGAGCAAATTTATTGTTTGTACTCCTAAGAAAATTGATCGCCTTTTACACTGAAGTACCAGTAATTATTTTTAATTGCAATTCTCTAGACACGCAAAAAAAAGTTTTAAAATTGGTCAAATTATCAATGTTTTTTAACCTATTCTTTGAGAGTAATCAACAAAAGACATTGTATATGTATAATAAAGATATAGTCACTTGAAAACTAATAGTAAACTTGAACGTTAAAAGAAGGAACCAGGAATATGTTTTGTTACAAAGAATATTTACAATACTCAGTCATATAGATTACCCATTCACAATGTCTTATATATGAAGTGGGAACTTTCACAAATGAGTTCCATACAGTCAATAAATTACTTATGATTTCCAACGAGGACGCTACCCTTAAGATACCGGAATCATACCACTCGCGGACTAAATCTATAACTAAACAGCCACTAAACACTTGATCACAATCACAAAGAGCTGACAGCATCGTCCGGAAACCAGATCTCATTACTCAGCACTCCCCTGAGAACCGGAAACTACAATGAAGACATGGAGCGCCGGAAAGCCCCGATGTTAGGCGGAAGTTCACGAATTAACCAGGCCGTTTCGTCGTATTTATGGCTCAATTAGCTATTATCCTTATTTAAGGACTAAACAAACTTTACCAGTGTTCCAAGTCCGGATTAAGCCCATCAGCATTTTCCTTCCTCATCTTCGACTTAACTAAGAAAATGCCAGGGTCCTCTCCTCTTCCCAGTTTTAACTTCATAGACTTGAGTAGAACAGAAAGTTCATTAACTTCATGGCACAACACATTTTAAATGTTTCATTCAATTAAATACAAAACTTACCTCCCATCCCATCAGACTTTCACCAAATAATACTTCATTCCATAAGTAAACGCAGAAATGAGTAATCTAAGCAGATTTTCCATGATTTTTCCTGGAGATGGAAAATAATAATTCACAAGCTGAAGAGAGCAATGAACCTAAAAGGCTAGCTCTAGACTGACCGGGAAGGTAGAGTGGGGATAGTGCTCACCCATTGTAGTTCCAGTCATAAATTTATTCCTTAACAAGTTTTTTTTTTCTCGAAAAAAAAAATGTTATAGAACAAAAATGTTTGAAAATACTTTTTACATCTATTATTTTCTATACAATTTTCCTAAACAAAAACAACCGATATATTACCCTCACAATTTTTCGTTCCCGTTTAAACCTTAAATTCACCATTCCCTAATTTTAACTATGTCACATAAGAAAATGAAGCTAATCATATCGGTAAAATGGAGAGATTCTAAAAATGTATATATATTTGTAATATTTTTTGTAAATACAAACATAAAAACATTTGTAAATATTAAGTTAGTTGTGGTGTATTATCCCACGTGTATTTTAAATAATTAATGCTAGGGAATGGAATAAAAATCTATCAGTCCAGCCAGATAAATTGGCTGGGACAGATAGATTTTTTATTCTATTTCCTCGCATTAATTGTATAAAAACATTTGTGTGTATCCCCGCCTTTCTGTCTGTTCACTCTATAGTGTCAGCAATTTTTAAATTCAGGTATATATCTTGGTATTACGCTTCTATGGCTGAAGAGGATATACTTTTTACTATAAAAATACTATTAAGCAAGATATTTAATTGTGTTACTTGTAGACCCCCCCAGTTTTTCTTTTAAATTAAGAAACCAATTTCATAAATAAAAAAAAATTTATGTATAGCTTTATAGAAGCCATTGAGTGGAAAATTGCTTAGAGCTAACTGCAGTGAGGGGGGCTTACATTTTAAAAATTATTAAATATTTCGTATTATAATACGGAAAATATTAAAGAATTAACAGGAAAAGTTAGAAGCCAACTCTATATCCCTTTTTCCTAAAAATTGCTTCAGCAAAATTTGCGTTTTTTTCTTTATTTGTTATTTTCTGTATTTAAGATAACATTATTCATTTCCCCTAATTTATGTACACTTTAATGTAATTTGGGACATTTTATGTTTGAATGTTTTATTCTATAGAGCTTCTTGTTACATTCTCGAAAATCCATTTATAAAAAATTAAAAGATACCTCATTAGCCACTTTGGTTTCCCAAAATGTCGACCATATAAAATACTTAACATACTAATAATAATATGTAAGGTTTATCTTGAGTTCAGGATACAAAATATTTAAATTTAATTTCCTCACATCAGACAAGATAAAATAAACAAATCCAAACAGTTTTAATGGCATTAAGTTAAATAAATAAAAAGAGCCAACTATATCCAACTATCAATTAGGTTTTCAAATAAATACAATTTTGGGGTCATCATTTTGTATCTGTTGATGTCCGATTAATTGTTAATTACAATTTGTAAGAGGCATTTACTGACAGAAGAATCGATAAATATTGATCGAAATAAATTTAAATAAATTTTAGGAAGACTATACTTAATGGAAGCGAAAAATAACTTACTGTGTTTCTGTAATGTAATGTCATTTTGAATATTAAATATACATACACATGCTGTCATTTCAGAAAGGTCGGCTAATTTGCATTGCAAAACAATAATCTGTTCAAACCCGGGGAGGTTAAATGCTGTTATAAATTCTCCATTTATAACCTTCTCCAGCAGCTAAACCAAAAAAAATTTTTTTTAATTTTGTTTTTGTTCTTTTCAAATTTTCAGCAGTTTCTACTTAATAAAAATAAGACCCACAGGAGTTGCGTGAACTTAGCGTATTCCTCTGTATCGTAGTTGATGAATATTCATATTTGAATTTTCCACGTCATGATCATACTCGTAAAATGTCTCTCATCACTAAAAATAGCAATGTTTGTTACTGCAATAAACTAAATATTATGCCCCCAACATGAAAACAAATTTTTTTTTTTTTACACTTACTAGACATTTCACGTAATTTCTACACTAACCGTCATTTTCAGCTCGAAAACTAGCTCACCGATTATTTTTACATTTAAGACCGATGTGCTAAATTTCATTAAACAATTTATTGTGACTCCAGGATAACCCGTAAAATTATGGTGCAGATAAAAATTCCACCTTATAATTGTTCAATTTCGCTGTCAAATATGTTTCTTATATGAACAAACAAATCTTTATTGGTTTTAATACTAAATAATTAAATATTAAACCCGGTTTTTACTTTAACTTAAAATTTCAGGTAATCCCCACTCTTTTTGGTCCGATCTCGCTCGGTGATGTAAGACATTCTTGTTAAATTTTTGAGTGTAATGCAATGTAATGTAATATATAGATAGATAATAGATAGATACATAGATTGATAGATAAATAGATAGATGATAGATAGATAGTTTTCGTCGTATCTCTACAGTTATCCTGTAAATAGATGAATTGCGTCGAACAGTGTGGGAAACCAGTTAAATTAAGAATCTGACTTAATATGTGTAGCAAACAAACTGTTACTGCTAGTCACTGCTATTGTGATAACTTCAGGTCGCGTGATAGTTTCACCTAAAGGTATTCAAGATGGCTGCCATTAAAAAGCTGATCTAATTATTCTCAGTGAGTTACCATTCCTTTGCGAAATTCTTTTTTCGGGAAGTCACAGCCGTGATTTGCTCTGTGATAAAACCCGTATACTGTGAAACTGATGGGGCCCATATTGACTTGTGAATGAGTGGAGCAGTAACTGTTACGTGATTTTAGTAGCAATCACAGTCAGTGGTTTGTTTGGTGGTCTATAAAAAACAAGACCAAAAATTGCATTGCCATTTATTTGTTGCTTTATTTGATTTAAAAGTAACTTACTTTTGTAAAACATAAAAGTATAAAATTTTTAATGTAATTAATTATGAAAGTAATAAAACTACCTTAAGAGAGTGAAATTTAGTGCTGAAAGTTTTAAATTGATTAAAAATTTAATTGAAGGTTTCTTTTTGAAAGGAAAATAACTTTCATTGTACTGATAGTTTTTGTCTTATTATCTGTGCCTCAGATATATTATTTTCAAATTCCATGACTCCATAACAGTAATTTAATTTAATTTTCTCTATTTTTAAAATAGTATTTTAAGAAATTTCTTTTATATTGTAACATTATGTATTTTTTGTATTATTATTTTATATATGTAAGGAAATATAAAATTTTAGAATTATTTTAAAGCTTATTTAAATAGTAATAATTAATTATTCTTCCGTCTTGAATACTATCGCCTACTATACTAGGAGTTTTGTAATATTGAATTTCGCTTAGATTGTAGGCCCGTCAACGTAGGCATTAGAAAAGAAGGGGGGTGAAAGACAAATTAAAACTTGAATCCCCCCCCCCCCAGGAATTACGAATTTCAAGAGTCCCACTCCGCCCATTCATTAAAGTCACGGTTGATCCTATTTTCTTAACAGCTATTTTTAGATTTTCTTCATTACAGGAAAGCTCTAAGTTTCCCTGTAGACTTCCGAAAGGGGTTGGGGGAAGTTCGGAAAGGGAGATTTTCACCCCTTATAGTCAGCAGGCCCCTTACTTCCCCCCGAACTAGGCTGAAATTCCAAACTGAAACTGTCCAGCAACCCCTCCCCCCTCCAACCACCACCCTGACGCCTAAAGTTCGTAAGAATAACAGTCCTGCTATTAAAATGATCTTCAATAACTGCTACAGAAGGAGTCCGTCACGCAAGAGTTGCGTACACTAAGCAGATTTACTATGTTTCACTAGAAATGAATATAAATTTAGACTAAATGACAAATTTAAAAGGCCGGAGAGAAGAATGATCGTAAAAAAGTAGCGCTAGACTGATCGGGAAAATGGAGTAGGTGAAGCGCTCCTCCATCACAGATACATAATAATGTTTATGTAATAACATAAATTGTTGTATTACATTATCGATAGAAATTTACATTTCTTTTATAATGTCCTATAACATTATGAAATAAATGTTTTTTCTTTATCGATGGAGAATAACATTTTATAGCTATTATTTTTCATATTATTTTATTATCTCAAATGAGAAAGAAGATATTACGATTATAATACATATAGTCTCCCTCTTACCCCCCCCCCCAAAAAAAAAAAAAAAAACATATAATTTTCCTTACCCCTCTTAATACTATATTTCACCTGAAAAATATTTCATTATTAAAACTTTATCAATGGCGATGTTAAACTTATGGGAAATAGTTTCTCTTTGACATTTTTACTATTACCTTATCAGAAGAGTCAGTATGTCATAGGTTTGAGTAAAACAAAGAAAATTAAATTTAACAATTCAGAAAGAAATGTTGAAGAACTCCATCCACCCAAGTTT
The DNA here is from genome assembly GCA_000696205.2 of Oncopeltus fasciatus. Classification (NCBI taxonomy): domain Eukaryota; kingdom Metazoa; phylum Arthropoda; class Insecta; order Hemiptera; family Lygaeidae; genus Oncopeltus; species Oncopeltus fasciatus. The sequence goes on from KZ810104.1 coordinate 51,241, forward strand.
ATTAAATAAAATTTAAAAAAAAATAAAATGGAGTGGCATCATAATTACAGTCCGACCAATACCATAATATTCAATAATAATTTAGTCTCCATTCAACTATTTCATCAATGACTGTTCCTACTNAATATTATTTTAAATTTTGATAGCCCCCTCCCCCCTCAAAATCTCCTTTGAATTCCCCTGGAAATCCTTCCCCTTCCCAGGCCGATTTCAGTCATTAGCGAATAACTTTAATATCGAAATTCGGTTAACTATTTTTAAAATGCGGTTCAATGTAGGACCAACGTGAATAGCTTGATTTTCCCATGGGAAATCTTCTAAAAGTGAAGCTAAGTTAGTAAACAATAAATATCGCTTCATAGAGTTCACCTGCAAAGTCAAATGGAAATCAAAAAATTATTTGTAATCTGTAAAAACACTATTTGAATTACTACTCTTTTTCTTGTCTACTACGTATATGACCAGAGAAAATATTTGAAAAAAAATATATCTTACTAAATATTCCAGAATTAACTAAAGCTCTATGGTAACGGGGAAAAATATTAAATCAATTTGGAGGTAAATTCTTGACCGTCTAGTTTTATCAAGAGAAGATTATCAGGAATTTGGTCTTGGTAGTAGAAAAATTAAAAATTAATTTGTGACCAAAAAAGTTTTTATTTTAGCCAACGTTTCGGCCTGAATTTAAGGCTTCATCAGGGCAAATAGGGTAATGGGGAGAGAAAGACTCGAGCTCAACTGTGTCTAAATCATAATTAGTTTTCAATTCTTCAATTACTAAGACCGAATCCCTGACAATCCTCTCTTCATAAAATATTAAATCATTTAAATAATGATAAAGAAACAAACTCCTCTTTTTATTAGTAAAATGTTGAATAAATTACATTAAAATTTTTATTTATAACACAATAGCACTTTAAAGAGTAGGTAAATCTCCTGTGGAAAGCAGGAGACCCGGGTTCGAGTCCCGGCAGAGTTAGTAAGATTTTTTTATTCTATTCCCTTGCATTTCTTGTTTAAAGAGTAGGGGTTAACTTGAAATCAAACAAAAGATTACACATCTTTCGAAACTCCATGAGCCCCTAACACCAACTTCCATTTCCCACAGTAAATCTGATTAAGGTAGGAAAAGTTGCTGATTACCACATAAAAAGTTTGACAGACGTAAAAATCCAGCAAACATGTAAGTAAGAGTTAGTATTGGTACTTCAACATGGCAGATAATTTGAATAATTGATCAGACATTCACACGTGGAGACAAACATTATCCATCTGCAATTAGCGACTGAAAAATAAATAACTAGAACAAATAAAAAGTGTTGCTCGGCCAGCAACAGCAAATCTACAAATAAAACAAATAGAAAATCAATATTGATTTAAATAAATTTAATTCACAATGGTTTAAACACTTTTAAATAAAACTTAAGTTCATTTTTACAAATTCTGAAAGTCGATTATAAAACAATAAATTTTAAAGGGTTTACTAACACAAAGTTTTCTCACAAGGAAGGAATTAAATATGTAATAAATATATAAAAATTTATATTCTATATTATTAAATGGCTGAATTCAATGGAGGGAGGGTTTAGAGGAAGATGAAATGTAAAAATTAAAAAGGAGTTTTTTTTTACTGTAGATACTAGACCGTAGATAGTACCACTACCTTGACCGAACCCCAACTAAAATCATCTAATAGTAAAAATTTATAGTGTCAAAAGAGGAAAAAAAAATTATAGAACATATGTTTATAATGTAATTTTAACATTTTTGCATAATACGGACATTACTTAAAAAACTGTGAGGGACAAGCTCTTAAATAAAATTAAATTACAAAATTTTGTTTTTACCAACAAAAAAAAATAGCTATATGAGAGGGGAGGGGAGTTTAGAGGAAAATAAAAATTTATAAAAAAGATTTTTTTAGTTGTTATTTGTGTTGTGAAAACACTTATAGTACATAATATATAAAAAATGAAGTTCTTCTACGTTATAGCTCTATAAAAGAGTTATCAAGGTAGTTATTTACAAATGTAACTACGATGCCTGAGCCCTCCCCCTCCCCCTTCCAATCTTTCTCCCCTCCCAGTTTAGAGCTTTGCTCAGCGGTCTTGCCTCTTGTTTTTATTGTCATCACAGGCATGCAAGGTTATATTCCTCATTTATTCTCAATTTTGATAAAACATGGGAAATGTTTATCCGTAATGGGGGATTATGCAGTTCTAGTGTGACAGACGTTTTAATTACTTGTAGTAAATTCATATATTTATCTACATTTCTTATACTAGGGTCCCGGGTGATAAACGCTTACGGACAAGTTATATATGAATATATATATAT
>KZ810105.1:2385-17543 GCA_000696205.2 Oncopeltus fasciatus
AAATATATATATATAAAACCTAAAGGATTATTATCACTATCAATAAATATAGAACTATCATACCTTCTATTATTGAGTTGAATACAGACAGTGACAGTGAACACATGTATTCGGCCACGAGGATGGATAATGTCCGAAAGCGCTCGCCAACAGAAAATGGTTTGCAGAAACCAATGAAGACGGATAATAGAAGGTATGATAATATATAATCTTTGGCATTTTAAAGCTCTGGAGGCCGTCATAAGAAGCACAAAGTGAGGACAGATGCTGTCATAAATATGCTTGGGAATATCTAAAAGGGTATAGCTCTCATGAAACACCCTTAAAGACCTAGACTGCAAACCACAAGCCTGTAAAGGGTCTGTATCATCTGATGATGGCATTGCCAACTCGAAAGTACTAAAGAATGTACACATATATACATTTTGGCAAAAAATACTTATTAACACTTAACACGATAAGAATTTTATGAAAAAGTTAGAATTAAATTTGACTTAATTAGATTTTAATGACTTCACTAGTTTGACTATTATATTTATAATATTATTAATAACTGTTATATACATATATATATATATAAGCAGTGGGGGGGGGGGATTATGCAGAGAGAGTACTTACATAAGGTTAAGTGGGAAGTTGAAGAATGAGAGCCATGTTTACACAGGGCCTGGAAGATCTATCACATGTCATTCTGGCGTTCTGTTTCACTGCACTGTATCACTAGCGATATCTGTCACTGTTACACGAGCCACAACAATAACTGTTACACTAGCCACAACAAATTTAGCCAACCGGAAAAAAGTGAAGTTCAACGGTTCTATTTCATTAATTCTTCTTTCAATGAACTTATGAAATTAATTTCAATATTTATAATTTCATAATCATTTTGTAATTATAGCTTCATCTCAAAAACTTCAGAAAAACGCATTATTTCAATTTAAAACAATCATTCGATTCAATATATCTAAAGAAATTCTTTATGAATTGTGAAATTTTTAAAGATATAGTTAGTGATAATAAAAATTAAAAAAATGTGTTATTTTTAAAATATTTATGTCTTTGACTCTGAAGTAAATTTTACATTTTTTTTTCTATTACACTAAAAAGAGAAAAAATATTTTATATAATTGACTTATTGTTAAATTTAAAATCCGTTTAAAATATCAAGTACGATAAAAATAAAGATAAGAATAATATTTAGCTCTTAGAATACTAGAATTAGGTAAATTTGAACAAACAAAACACCTACAATACATAAAAATTAAAACTTTTGTAAAAAATTCAGATACCAGAGGTGCTCAAATTTGCTTCAATAGAGAACAATACATCATAGACTCTGTATGTTTTATATTCATACAGCTATGCAGTAAATGAAATGTATTTATGATAAATAAATTTATCACAAAATCTTCACAGCACTTGATGACTTATGAAGGGTTTTTATGTAATGATTTAATACAATTAGGGGAAATAATATCTGATAAACAAATTAAATAAACTAATTATTTTTATCGAATATTTATAATACAAACTTTTTACTTAATATGAGTCTCCAATAGTTTTATGATCCTCTAGACAATTCAAATAGTAGAAAAGAATGGATGTATACAATTTAATTGCTTTTTTGACTCGTCTCAAAAGACTAGTGTAATGAGATTTAACTGATTCTTTAAGTGTATAAAAAGTTTTTAATTTTTCTGAATACTTTTCTGTCAACAAAAGTAATATATAAGTAAATCTATTTCTATAAATAAACAATTTTTATTATTTACCTTAGAAAACTATTCTATCCAAAATAAATTGTAAATATTTTTGCTCCAAAAAATTTTAAANTATATATATATATATATATATATATATATATATATATATATATATATATATATATATATATATATATATATATATATATATATATATATATATATATATATATATATATATATATATATATATATATATATATATATATATATATATATATATATATATATATATATATATATATATATATATATATATATATATATATATATATATATATATATATATATATATATATATATATATATATATATATATATATATATATATATATATATATATATATATATATATATATATATATATATATATATATATATATATATATATATATATATATATATATATATATATATATATATATATATATATATATATATATATATATATATATATATATATATATATATATATATATATATATATATATATATATATATATATATATATATATATATATATATATATATATATATATATATATATATATATATATATATATATATATATATATATATATATATATATATATATATATATATATATATATATATATATATATATATATATATATATATATATATATATATATATATATATATATATATATATATATATATATATATATATATATATATATATATATATATATATATATATATATATATATATATATATATATATATATATATATATATATATATATATATATATATATATATATATATATATATATATATATATATATATATATATATATATATATATATATATATATATATATATATATATATATATATATATATATATATATATATATATATATATATATATATATATATATATATATATATATATATATATATATATATATATATATATATATATATATATATATATATATATATATATATATATATATATATATATATATATATATATATATATATATATATATATATATATATATATATATATATATATATATATATATATATATATATATATATATATATATATATATATATATATATATATATATATATATATATATATATATATATATATATATATATATATATATATATATATATATATATATATATATATATATATATATATATATATATATATATATATATATATATATATATATATATATATATATATATATATATATATATATATATATATATATATATATATATATATATATATATATATATATATAATAAAAACAGGTAGGAGAAAGAGTGTAGTGAACATACAAAAAAAAAAAAGATTTCTCGCCCTTCTTCAGTGAGGAATGAATAGAGTAGTGAGGGACGAAGGTCGAGAAGTCTTCCCAAAAATTTTACTGAGTGTAGATTTTTCTTTTTGTGTGTTCACTACACTCTTTCTCCCACCTTTTCTTATTTTATTTATTGTGTACATCACAGCCGCGAGTGCTTCGTTTTTTGTATATATTTATCTATATAGACATATACATTTTGAATTTTAATTTAGTTGCTTCAAATACACGGGGAAAATGTATTCCGCAAAGTAAACCAATCAAGATGGCAATTGTTTGAAATCCCTCGAAAAACTCTCTCGATAAACTTTTCTTTTTTTCATTCATGAATACCGCCACAGTGGATTCGTTTCAGTTCATTCTGACGTCATCCAAAGAGTCACTTTCATATCTCTCAGTGTTTGACCGACGTCACTTCCTTTTTTCCCCAAAAGTTCGGAACTCTCAGTCTGGTATTAGACGCCCAGTCTTCATGCCATTGAGTTCTTTGATTGTCTTTGAATCCTTCTCTAAAGTATCCCACATTGTTTTTTAATTTTAAAAAAATAAGTTAGTTTGTTATTTTTATTTTCATACACAGTATGTCATATTAACTTTGATTGATTTATAAAAATTTATGTTTTTCGTTTGAACATCTCCCAAGCAGCCTTCCTTTTTTCCGAACTTATTAAATACACTAGTACCCTTTTTCTAACTAATAGAGATCATAGAACAATTTATTTATTTTTTATCCAATGATAGATAGAACTTCTTCCGCGTTCGATAAAAAGGAAAATACTATGAAACCCATAGACATTATAGCTAAGCTAAATGGGTTCAGGAGTATTTAAAACATAATGATTCTGTGAAACCTCGATTTAAAATTGTTACATATGACTGCAGTTAAATCTTTATGATGTTTAAGTTAAAAATTTATTATTCATTTGTTTAACATTCACATGAGCGAAGACCACTAGCTCTTATTAAACTGAACCACTTATTTATGTAAAAAAAATGCAGTGTATTTTTTAGAGGTTTTTATGACGACATACCACCACGGCCCTCCTTCCTATATTCAAGTTTCTGCTGCTCTATCATAATACTTCTATTATTCTAGTTAGTTAATCTACTTCGGTATGTACTTCTACCTATCTGGTCATTGACTTATTGACTCTATCATCAGAGATCTGTAAACTTCCACCAACTAAAGTGTCTTTGGGCACGTCTACTTTGTCTGCAGTATGTACTCCTACCTATCTGGTAACTCATTGACTCTATCATCAGAGAGCTGCAGTTTTACACCAACTAAAGTATCTTTGGACACGTCTACTTTGTCTGCAGTATGTACTCCTACCTATCTGGTAACTCATTGACTCTGTCATCAGGGGTCTGTAAACTTCCACCTACTAAAGTATTTTTGGACACGTATAGTTTGTCTGCAGTATGTACTTCAACCTTTCTAGTAACTCATTGACTCTATCATCAGGGTGCTACAGTTTTACACTAACTAAAGTATCTTTGGACACGTCTACTTTGTCTGCAGTATGTACTCCTACCTATCTGGTAACTCATTGACTCTGTCATCAGGGGTCTGTAAACTTCCACCTACTAAAGTATTTTTGGACACGTATAGTTTGTCTGCAGTATGTACTTCAACCTTTCTAGTAACTCATTGACTCTATCATCAGGGTGCTACAGTTTTACACTAACTAAAGTATCTTTGGACACGTCTACTTTGTCTGCAGTATGTACTCCTACCTATCTGGTAACTCATTGACTCTGTCATCAGGGGTCTGTAAACTTCCACCTACTAAAGTATTTTTGGACACGTATAGTTTGTCTGCAGTATGTACTTCAACCTTTCTAGTAACTCATTGACTCTATCATCAGGGTGCTACAGTTTTACACTAACTAAAGTATCTTTGGACACGTCTACTTTGTCTGCAGTATGTACTCCTACCTATCTGGTAACTCATTGACTCTGTCATCAGGGGTCTGTAAACTTCCACCTACTAAAGTATTTTTGGACACGTATAGTTTGTCTGCAGTATGTACTTCAACCTTTCTAGTAACTCATTGACTCTATCATCAGGGTGCTACAGTTTTACACTAACTAAAGTATCTTTGGACACGTCTACTTTGTCTGCAGTATGTACTCCTACCTATCTGGTAACTCATTGACTCTGTCATCAGGGGTCTGTAAACTTCCACCTACTAAAGTATTTTTGGACACGTATAGTTTGTCTGCAGTATGTACTTCAACCTTTCTAGTAACTCATTGACTCTATCATCAGGGTGCTACAGTTTTACACTAACTAAAGTATCTTTGGACACGTCTACTTTGTCTGCAGTATGTACTCCTACCTATCTGGTAACTCATTGACTCTGTCATCAGGGGTCTGTAAACTTCCACCTACTAAAGTATTTTTGGACACGTATAGTTTGTCTGCAGTATGTACTTCAACCTTTCTAGTAACTCATTGACTCTATCATCAGGGTNTCTCTCTCTCTCTCTCTCTCTCTCTCTCTCTCTCTCTCTCTCTCTCTCTCTCTTTCTCTCTCTCTTTCACCCCCTCTTTGCATTATAGATCAACTCACTTTCACCAGCAGCTCCGAACCTCTCTCTCACGCTCATTTCTTTCCTTCTCTAACTATTTTCATCTTTCCCTTTCTATTCTTCTTCGTCTTCTGCCCCCTCTCGCACACTCCATTTCTTTCCCTTCATCCCCACTTCCGACCTCCATCGCTTTCTCTACCCCTTCGCTATCTGCCTCTGAAATCCTTCCCAACACCCCCTCCTCCTGTTTCACTCAGTAATTCTAGCCCACCCTTCCATCATCCTGACGGGCCCTCTCTTGCAGAACACAACTCATTCTCCAGGTCCTCAGAAAAGACTTATTACAATATCAATTATTTAGATAAATTACTTTGGCTTCATTCACTTGGAAGGATCAAATCCTTGTGAATTAATTATCAACATTTTTTTCGAATAAAGGGCTTCAATTAGTATGTAATATTCGAGCAATATTGCTTTTGTAGTATTTAATTATAAAACACTAGTTTGCTTAAATTATGCCGTAATTATTAGAATACGCATTTTATTTAATTAGCCTGACTATAACTTGACAATTTTTGTCCAAAACCAAAATTTGGAAATATAGTACAGGAAATAAAATTTCTGAATTCAATTTTGACGTTTTAGATTATAATGTTAGCCGTCTTAGGAGTTAATGTAATAATATTTGAGATTTACATGAAAGTCACTGACACTATATAGAAAATTATGTTATCCAAATCATGATGATTACTGTGGTAATGTAATCCTACATTTCATGCAGATGCAGACGTTTCGTTAGGCTGTAGGCCATCATCAGGTCTGAAGTGGAATACGGAAGGAGCTTCAAGGGAATACTAAATTATGTTATTTTTAGATGCAGACGATTTAACCAACGCTGCAGGCCATCATCAGGACTGAAGTGGAGTACGGGAGGATATTGAAGGAAATAGTGAAGTATGTTATTTTTAGATGCAGACGTTTCAAACTAGCTTTAACTTTCCAGCAAAATTAAATATATTGTGAAATAAACCTCGTTTCTGAGAGAGGGGACAAATCTCAGTCTATTTACTCAGATTAAATGACCTAAGTTCTTCAAGGAGGAAATTGTAAGGGTAGGAGAAGGGTCTTGCTGAATTAGAAATTTTCCAGAAAATTATCGAACAAAGGGGTGTAAAATGGCCTCTAAGTTATAGTCCTGCGGGGGGAGGGGGTGTGTCTGAACCTGCTCTCACCAGTTGAAGCCTTTTACTATCTCTCATGAGATAAGGAATTATTTTAAGGGTTTCAAGATAAAACTTAATTTTATCATCTCTTGCAGGAAACTCTACAATTTTCTCTTTATCATATGAGTTTTTTTTTTTTTATCTTTATATATTTATATACTTCCCCCGTAGGGAGAAAAAATATTCTACCACAGGGGAAAGAACACTAGGTTTTTATCACTCAAAAATAAATAAATTTTATTAAAATTATTCACATATTTTCTATTAGAAATTTGAAAGAAATATTTTAATTAATATTATGTTGTTTTACCGAAGAGATTTTTAGAGCTTTATTTAACTTTAACCAACTCAATTGAGATAGGAATTTCAGTCAGTAGCTGACTTGAGTCACACAACACCACACCCTAATTTCAAACTCTGATTTTCGCACAATGAGGGCTTCGGGAATCATACTACCTTCGACTTCTATGTAATCGCGACTAAGAGACTCCAATCGCGACTATGCACCATTGGCTTGGAGAGACATACTACCTCACTCCAACCCTGGAACCTGTAGGATTACATTTCATAGATCTCATTAGCCTTAACTATGAGTTTTTGAATTCCAGACGTTTGCAACTCATTCATGTCGGGAATCGTTAAGTAAAAGTCACCATTCATGAATTCATGGAGCATTAGCATATATGCTTACTTTCATTTTTATTAATTTATTCTAATCCCAATAGATATCTATCAATCGTCTACTTACATTGGAATTTTAGTACAAAGTAGTATAGAAAGTTTCTATACGAAGTTTTTACTGTTGATTATTGAAATGTTAGATAACATGACGATCATCATCCAGCTTTGCTGTTTTGGTGCTGGCGAAACAGAGAGTATAGCAGGACTAGCTGAAGTTCAATTATTGGGCAAGGTGTGACCTAATTATTGGTCGGTGTACCTTGGCTTGGTAACTGGAGTGCTCAGATAAGAGTGACGTCACTCGTGTCAGCCTGTTAGAGTGATGGACGACCTACCTCGTTGTGACCTTCCGAGGCTCTCATCCTCTTTGGGATACATTCTGTGCAATTAGACCCCATTCCAGTATGGCTTGATCCGAAATTTTGCCAAGAGTAAAACGAAATCTGATCTGTCCATAATGACAATTTTGAGACAGGTATCAGTTTATATATATATATATAAGANACAATGACAATTTTGAGACAGGTATCAGTTTATATATATATATATAAGAAAAATTATGAAATTCTTTTTAACTCTAATTTAATTAATTTAAAAATATGTTTTTTTCAAATGTAATTTAGAAATCTTTAGCGTCCCCGATTCTAGGGTTCCTATCCAAATTGGTTTGGATTCTCCATTCGATTATTCACTTACACTAATTTTGAATATAATTTTTTATCTAAATCTATTATTTTGCTGAAATATAAATTAAAATACAATGCATATGAAATTTAAAGTGAATGCTGACTGTCGAAGGGTGAGAAGTCTCCTCTGAAATATTACTCATTGTAATTTTTTCAGTATGTTATCTACACTTTTTATTTACATTTGTCATTCCTGTTAGAAATAAATTCAGTTTCATTCTCACCCTATAATTTTCTATGCTTGCTTAGCATACTGTGTAGTAAACAGCTTGTTTTAAAGCATATTAACAATTTATGCGTTACATAATTTATATAGCCCTGAACCAAGGTGCCGGAATATATATTATGGTTTTCACAACTTAACTGGACTGAACATACTTATTAAAATCAAGTGACAAGAACTCAACAGACGCCACGGATTCTTACACAGCCTTATAAATAGTCGTTCACAGCTTACAATCGAAAACAAACTGACTGACACTGTACAAGGCACTACTACGATTAATCTGGACCTACGGTGCAGAACTGTGGGGTGCCGCTAAGCCTTCCAATATCCGTCAAATACAATCCTTTCATACAAAGGCCTAAGATTCATTGCGAATGCTCCTTATTATGTGTTCAACTTCACCCTCCATCAAGATTTTATCTCCAACGAGAGTCTTCCACAGTAAACTCCAATTGCCTTCTAATTCACACGCCTAATCTATGTCATCGAGTCAAATCACTACAATTCACTCTGACGACTAGAACAAAGCTGACCTCGCGACCTCCTGTGCTTTAAATGGCATAAATTAACTGGTTGTGTGTTCGATAGGCCTTTTCTCTTTGAGAAGTGATTTTCTTTTGTTATTATTGTTATTTTTATATTACAACCACTGTCATTATTTATTCCTTGGAGTTCGGCACTGGCCGTTCCCCCCCTCCCCCCATGCTATTGTCATTCACAGCCAATAGAACCACGTATTAAGAAAATTACAAATAGTAGCTAATTTTATAGAATTTAATAAATACTGAAGAAGTAAAACCAATACGAGTGATGCGAGGTGAGAGTCCTTCTGCTCTGAGATAACCAGATCTTGACTGAGTAGTATTTTATGAAAAATTTAGGAAAGGACCTGGAAGGGGGGTTGGGGAGGGATGGTTAGTAAGGGGAAAATTCTGGTGCGAGTCGGTGTTTCACAAAGGTAATGACGGCTTGTCTTTGAAGGATTAGGTGACCTGAGGTTACTGGAAATGTCAATACGGTGAAAGAGAAAGGTGAGGTGGTGAAATACTCAAATGCTGTCAAGGTTATTTTTGGTAATTTCTGTTTTGGGACGTGAAATATATTACTGTAAGTGGAAGAAATATATTCTTTGTCTGTTTAGTCTTTGTTGGGTTTTGTTCTAAAACTAAAAGTCGTTTCTCAAGGTTGGGTTCAGTTGCAAGAAGTGTGAATTTGCCAAAGTCGAAAGTATTTCAGTCGGTAACAGAGAGTTTTATTTGGTAGTTTTATTATTTTAATATGATGCAGGTGATTGTTGATACTTTTTTGATGGGGTTTTTTTGCTTGTCCTACTTATGCTGCTGTACAATTGGGCGTAGCACAAGGGATCTTATAAATTGCATTACATCTGTCAGTGAAGGGAATGGGATATTTTTATTTTGTATGTAGATTTTTTTAGCAGAGAATTTTTGTTGGGAATTGGTCAGGGTTTACCCGAACAAATACAATGTGTATTTTTTAAAATCGGAATTGTTTGGATCTACTTCGACCAAACCCCGACAATAATTCTCTAATAATAATATCTACGGTGAAAAAAATCTACATTTGACACATAGATTTTTTTTTGTAGGGGTTCGGTCAGAGTAGATCCAAAAAAAAAATACAAATTTTTAAAAAAAGTGTATTTTTTAACTACCTGTTATACATATCGGCCGAAGTTTCGGCTTACATTGTAGGCCATCATCAGGGCTATCATGAAGACGAGAGGGGACGTCCTGTCACTAAGTTCACATCTTCATGAGTTCAAACGGAGAGTTTTTTTATCGTAGATATTATTATTAGATGTTTTTTTGTTGGGGTTCGGTCAAGGTAGATCCCAAAAAAATAAAAATCTTTAAAATGTGTTTTTTTTTTTTAAATTATCGTCGACGTTTCGTCTTACATCGTAAGCCATATTCAGGGCTATCATGAAGATGAGAGGGGACGTCCTGTACCTAAGTTCACATTTTCATGATGTGATCAATGAAAATAGATTTTTTTAGTTTATTGTTGGAAAAAATCTATAGTTTAGGGAATGCATATTAGGGTTTAGTTAATGTTTAGTAATTCCTAAACCGTAACAATTTAGAAGTATAACTCAAAATTAGTTTTATAATCAATGAATATGTAAAACTTGATATTGCTTTTTGTAAATAAAGTCAGAAGTGACAAGGCACAAATAACTACAAAAATGGAAATAAAATTAATTTTAGGGTTAAGGAGATTTGGAGAATGAATACTCTAATTATGGGTATGTTTTTAAAGTTCACTTAAAATATCTTTACTTAGGTTCCATTCTTCTAAAATGGGACAGAAGTCCAAGATGTGGGTCAGTGGGGGGCCAGCCTACACCAGTTGCTCCCTCGAGAGAGGTTACCGTGGAGATGGGTGACGTCAGGCGGCTAGCCGGTCTCCAAGGCGACCGCTTCCAGCTGGTGCGGCAACGGTCCTCTACGCTCCTGTTCAATACCGGCAGCAGGTGTCAAGGGCGGTAACATCAGAGCTAGAGAGGTGTAAGGAATCCCTGGAGGAAGTTGGTGAAAGAATCGACGAAGAACGACTCCTCTGAGTCCCGATGGGGTCGAGGAATCATTGGGTTTGTTACAAGATGAGACTAACATGAACAGAGTCTGAATTGGGAGTCGAGATGAAGTTAAGCGAAGATATCTTGGTTTGAGAGAAGGATGAAGAACAGTCTTTGATCTTGGAGGAACATAGCGAAGAGGAAAAGTACAGGTTAACTGGGGGGGTAATGCGAGTTCGTCCTATATGAAGAAGGCAATGAAGAAGGGACTGGAGAAGGCAGAAGGAAGAAGTTCAAGGCCTTCTCAAGTGGAGGAATGTTGGTTAATAATAAGGCACCAGAGTCAAGTTGAAATTGTTTTTGTAGCAAAGAGGAAATAGCGATATAGATCCGATGATGAATGTATGGTATTTTCGGGACAATAGGACTTAATGGAATATGAAATAAGTATAGGTTGAATCTGGAACCGTCCTTTGATTTCGTGGGGTGACAAATTTGAAATGGTTGGCTAATGTTAAAGTAATAGTAACCGATATAAGATGAAATAGATATTCGTAAAAGTAGAAATGACTTCGTGGAACTAAATTTTAGAAATGTTTGTAAGGATAGGAAAGGAAAGTCACTGTTGAGTCTGGAGCAATAAAGGGACATTGTTCATTGTATAAGGGATATAGGAAGAATTCGGTCAGTGTTGGGACGCCAGGGCATGATGCAGCCGAAAGCAGTTAAAGATGTTGTTACATGAGCAAGTAACAGAGATTGTAGTGTTCATGATTGATGGCTCAAAATTAGTGATCTATGGACATGCAACAGGAATCATGTAAAGAGACAGAAACAATAGAAAGACGTATCAAGAGAAATGTTGAGGGCAACTTTAGTGAGGTTAAGGTTAGACCACCAGAAGACAGCAACAGGTTCTCCACTGCTGAAGTGTCACCTTGTAAGTCCATAAGCCAGATTTACTTTAAGATCTGAAGATTATAAAAAAAAAAGAGTACTAAAACCATAGTGACATTTAGTGTTGAAATATGTGTAAGAAAATAGGTAAAAGGATATGGGGCTTTAAAGTGTAATTAGGGGAACGGAAAGGTACCTTAGGATAAAAAGAAACCTTCTTTAAGCAACTGTCTTGAAATTTTCCACAAAATTCAACTCTAAAAACTTTTCTTTACCTCAAAACGCCCCAAATAAAATCCACATTCAGTTATAAAACAAGGTTTATAAGAAGTCTTGCTATAATTATTGTTGAAATTAAAGATTGATCATTACATCAGCTGTCAGTGATATGTGTGGCTTGTGAAGGGCATGAAGTGCATCAAGAGCTCTCTGTTTAGTGAAGGGCAGAAACTAAGATTAGTGACTGGGGAGTAAGACCTAACAACGTGGGAAATCCTGAAGAGTTTGGAGAAGCCACAAGCTTCAATGCTTCATGAGAAATGGTTCTATTTCCTCTTATCTTTGAGAAGCCGGAATTAACTCTAAAATCCAGAAGATGACTATAACAAAAACTCTTAACAAACTCTAAAACACTTTATCCTGACTGTAACAGGGGTTGCAGTCCGCATATCCTCGCCTTAGAGGCAGTCTCATTTATATTCTATATTTCACAAAGGGCCAGTTGTTATAAGTCACAAAGACGTTAATTTTTCACAAATCTTCAGCTGTACTATTTTGTTATATTAGAAGTTTTAAAGACTATTTTATTTAACCGATTCTTATTTCAAAAGTTTTAAATTTTGAAATAAAATCAAGAGAAATATACTCAAGATTATTTATAAATGGAAACCTTATCTCTATCTCGTCAGCAAAAGTTGTCACCAGAACTTAAACAGAATCCTAATGACTATGATCAGTGGCAGCTACCAAGGAAAAGAAGAGTATTGAAACCCCCCTACAATGCCAAGGACATTCAGAGGAAATCCTTCAGGAGACATAAAGATATTCATTAAACACTTAATAATTTTTCTGTTAAAACACTTCTATTTCACCTGCTAATTATATGTTTAATCCTTTATGAAAGAGGAATAACCAATATACGTAGGTTGACACGGCATTCCTGCATCGACCAAAAGAAGAGTATTGAAACCCCCTACAATGCTAAGGACATTCAGATGAAATCCTTCAGGAGACATAAAGATATTCATTAAACACTTAATAATTGTTCTGTTAAAACACTTCTATTTCACCTGCTAAGTGCATGTTTAATCCTTTATGAAAGAGGAATAACCAATATACGTAGGTTGTCCACGGCATTCCTGCATCAACCAAAAGAAGTGTGGAAAGCCAGCCATACATTACCAAGGACATTCAGAAGAAATCCTTCAGGAGTCAAAAAGGTACTCATTTAGAGCTAGCACACACCTCTATTTCTCCTGCTAAGTGTATGTTTAATCCTTTATGAAAGAGGAATAACCAATATACGTAGGTTGACTTCGGCATTCCTGCATCGACCCTAAGAAGTGTGGAAAGCCAGCCATACATTAACCTCCGTCAGCCAGGAGACCTGAGAGTTCGCCCCCTCCCCTCATCTGCTAAGTGTAGCGCCAGAATCCTACCTGAAATACTAACGACCTCTATCCCCGGTCAGCGGCATTCTTAATGAAATCCTCTAATGGCTTCACACGATCCGAATATAATCCACCCTCGGATTAAGCCCTTACAGCTTAGCAGCTCTAATCAGCTGAGTGCCCAATAATTGCCTTCCTCATTGTAATTATCAGACATCTAATTTATACTTCTTTAACACAGTGTCTAAGTAAAATATAACTGAATAGATGTCTTTACGTATTAGTACCGAAAAGATAATTGGATAAACCTTGATGTATCCGACATCCAAAACTTTGTGACGTCAATAATATCTCTGTATTTTTAATACTTCCTATTATTAAGATCCCTTCTAGTGATCAGCTATTTTGTCAGGGGTAGAAACACGGGATTTAACTAAATTTATTGACGTAATAACCAAGTATATGTTATAGGCACCCGGTGCACTTAAGTTTTTCCAGGAGAGCAAATTTCAATTAGAATTTGGTCTTTAAAAAAAATTCAAATGTGAAGGGTTTTCATGATAGTGGACATTTGTGATTATTTTTTAGCAGAATTTGTAATGAGCTCTAACTATTTGGTTGTTCGTATAGGGTAAGAAGGTTTCGCATATTTAAATTATGAATAAAGTGCTCAAGGAAGAAGGAATGATTTTCAAAATTTATTTCCATTTTTTTTTTCAAAATCATTTAATTTTATTAAATAAACTATTAAATAATCTACAAGTAAATGTAATATAAACTATTTAATTTATTTTAACTTAAAAAAGCAATGCAGATCCTTCAGAACGACACGTAACTAATAATGGTTTTATTTTTATTTTCATTTCAGAATGTTTTAAACAATTACCAATGATCTATAACGTCTCTCTTAAAAGGACGAAAGATAAAATATTTGCAATATTTAAGAGAAATGTACAATTTTTTTTAGTACTTGGTACTCAATAATCTGATAACCATAAAGTAATATTTCTAAGAGCTTCATGCTTGCTAATTTTAAACGTGAATTCTAAGACCTTAGATCTTTGATGTTTTAATTGGTGAGTCAAGGAATAAATTTTATGTTGAAGGTCTTGAAATGGAAGTATAATGGTCAAAATCAGATTGCACTAACGGGAACGAAAAAAATTCTTTTGCAAAATTTTTTTTGTGGTATTTAATCCCACGTAAATTTTAATAATTATTAGTGCAAGCCAGGACTCGTACCTGGATCTCCTGCTATCCGGGCCGGGGGGGGGGGGGGGGGGGGGGGGGGGGGATAGCAGGAGATCCAGGTTCGATTCCTGGCTGGGACAGTTAGATTTTTTATTCTGTTCCCTTGCACTAAAAATTATTAAATTATTTTGCTTTGCGGGATCGCATTCAATGAGGAATCTCCTTTAGTAATCATGATATAGTCAATAGGCAGTTAGGAAATCTTATTAGAGGAACAAGCAAATGCTTTCTCTAAAAAAAGAATACTTAAAATCCCTTGTCAATACTATATTGAGTATTGATATTAATTAAGCTGTAATTGACAGAATAAATATTACTGTAATAGAACAAAGGTAAACTTAATATATATTATATTTTGAAGGTCTTTACCAAGCATATATATATATATATA
>KZ810106.1:21448-45962 GCA_000696205.2 Oncopeltus fasciatus
ACTTTCGAAACACTTAGGACACCTCAACAAAGGGGATTACAACTAATCCCTACCTCAACTTATACCTGGAATAATGGACGATGACCCTCAACTCGCACATGCAACATACCTGACCACCGACAAAAGTGACCCCTACAGCTACCTGACACAACTAACACACAGAAAAACACAGTTGAATACGGACCGTGACAGTGAACGTTTGTATTCGGCCAGAAGATGGACAGGTTCCGAAAGCGCTCGCCAACGGGAGATGTACAGAAACCAAGGAAGACGGAGAATATAAGGTATGAGAGTTCTATATTCATTGGTGGTAGAAATTATAATAACCCTTTAGATTATTTACCTGAGTTATTTGTTGTTGATCCAAATGTGTCTGATACAACTATGCTCCTAAAGCCTGTTTTAAAAATAAATAAATCAAAAAATGCTCCTTGGGATACTGAGAGGAGAAGTGTATAACCTGAAGATGGTGAATTAACCCCGAAACCGGTTACTAATAAAAATTATTTGAACACTACTACCTCTTTCATCTCTAAAATATATCAAGTCTTAGTCAAAATTATTTCAAGAAAGGTGTTAATGTATTTTGTAATAAGTTGCTTGGTTTTCTATATATCGTCACTGTACTTGCAAAATATCGTGTGTAAGAGGTTGTTTTTTTTTTATTTCACCGAAATTTTCCAATAAATGTGATTTATTTTTTTTATAAAATACAATGGAAAAACAGAAAGTTGTTTTCTTTTTGCCAGCTGAGAATTTGCTTTCCTGTAAAGTTGCCTAGTTCTTGCAATTACATTGACAAAATACAGTTCATAAGTTGTAATCAGTAATAATTCTTTGTGAGGTTTGCTTTTTAGATTAATATAATAGGATAAATTTGCTATAGAATCATTTCGTTATTGACGAATAGGAATGTGAGATTAGCTGGAATTTTAAGAGTGAGTAATATTTTCTATATTTTACTGTTTTTTGCAGGGGCATAACATATAGTTTAGTTCAATGAAACTGAAGAAAGATTTTTTTATTGGTAACTGAGATACTATGAGAGATATGTATGAGAGATAAGTATGAGAGATTACATAGCATGAAAAGTTTAAATACAAACATTAATCTACTAACTAAGGAATTCACTAAGTATTCGAAGCACCATCGTGGCGTAATTTTAATATTTCGTTTAGATTTCTATTTTGATACTTAAAGCACAATAAGTGAAGTGAAAAAGTCTTTATACATATGATTTATATGCAGTGAAAAGAAATCGATGGAGTAAGGCACGGTCGTCTTTTTAGCTCAAATTCTCACTCCCTATTAATACTTACAAACTCTTAAGTAATTTTTTTTCACCATTTTTTGGGAGTCCGGGAAGGATTGTACCATATTACACCAATTACTACCTAGAGGAAGCAGGTGTTTCACAAGATAGTGTATTTGGTCCCATCCTGCTTGTTAATTTTCAATTGCGTAAAAATACTTTCACGCGACGAAATATACACCAATAATCCAATACCAACCTCATATTCCGTTTACAACCTTGGATTCCATCTTGTCTCAACACTCACAAGGGGCAGGCGTATTAAAATTTGAAGATAAGAACGAAGAAGGCTTCTAAACAGGCTAATGAATTGGAACTCAAAATCTACAATTGATTACAAACTTGATATACTGTGCTTGATCTCTGAAGTGACCCTAAACTTTCAAACTGCCAAAAAATCCAGTCCTCTCAATCCAAAATCCTCCGAGTAATCCCAAATGCTCCCTATTATATCCTATTATTCCCTTCACCATGACATCTATATCCCTTCAGTACAGGACCTCTTTTCTGTAGCTTCTCTTTTTTTCATAGTCAACTAGCATACCACCCAAACCCATATTCACAAGTCCTGCCCCCCCCCCCCACTGCATTCCCTTCAACCCTTTCTGTCGACTCAAACAAAGATGACCTCGAGACCTCCTGAAAACATCGATTTTATTTGTGAGTTTTCCCTTTACACTTTCTATTCTCATGTGTAAATTAACTATATGTTAATTTTTCTAACATTGAAATCGAATTACTAAATATTATTCCTAACGAACTGCAATTAAAAATATGCTGATAAAAACTATCCTATGCAAGTTTTATATTTTAATTCCTTAAAAAAAAGCCGTTTTTTTCAGTTTTATGATTATGAAGAAAACTTCCTCTTATAATCGTTTTAATAGTATATATATATATATATTTGTCTTTACGCCCTCTGGTGTTTACTGTCTTCAAAAGTGAATAAGTTCATTAGTGGCTAAAATCAGTTAAGGGAAGGGGAAATTTAGAGGGAGACCAAACTTTAAAATTTTAATATTCTCTTTACTATGTGTTACAAAAATAATGTACATAACAAAATTGTTTTAAAATTTAATTTTACAAACATTATGATCAAGAACATTTTTTTTAAAAATTCATATTAAGAAAACAGTTAAGAATGTAATTTTGGGTATTGAACTCTTGTTTTTTTAAAGTAGAAACCAAATTCATTTGAGCTTTTTATTCAAAACAAATGTAAATTTTTTTTTATAGATAAATACAATGATAAAGAGTTCCCCCACTACCTTCCTGGCTAGTCTAAATTAAACTTTAGTGGTCATAATTTTTACATTAATTATTCTATCTGGATTAAATTTTCTAATTTATTCTTCTTCATGTCCATTCTTTGTCAAACATTAGAAATCCCCATAGATTATGCAGCTTCTGCTTGACTTTTACTTAGGTTCCTTTGAGTAAATAGTGCCTTCTTACATTTAAAAAAAAATTCAAATATAAAGTTTTAAGAACGTAAGTTATTTCTTTATTGAAAATCTATCTATATGTTAAGACAGTTATCGGACATTGTAAATTTTCTAATTTCATGGGTGTTATAAGTAGGATGGAAATTGTTATGGAACATTTTTTTCATATATTTGAGTATTGGTATGCCAATAATGTTATTATGACCATTTAAAAAAATTTTGAAGAATTTAATGGCTGCAAAGATTTCCAAAGAACATCGTTTGATAGAGCCCTTAGAGAGTAAGATGTATAGATACATTGTCAAATCGAGCCCTTCCTGACCATTCTCAACATTTAGAATTTTAAAATTCCTTGTTTATTTATTTTTTTTTTTTTAGAATTCTGCGTATATAAAGTAGTTCCTTAGTGACTCTTTTCTTTTGGAATGGCATTTATGAGACAAAAACTAGTAATTATATGAAAACTGAACGAAGGAAACCACAAAATAAATGAGAGCTGGCTGAAATTAAAATTAGNGACAACCTGGAGGAATAAACAAATTAGGAAGAAAGGTAACAAGTAGAGTAAGAACATAAATATTTCGATATGAATAAAAGATAGAGAGAGATTATAATGCTTGTAATGTAAGAGATTTTATTGCTGATGAAAACATAATTCCTTATTTACTTTTTAATTAAACACAATTTATTATAACTAGGTAAAGATATAATTAGGCAAAAAAAACCACTTAATTCGAACACCAGACACTTATTTCGATTCTAACGCCATTTACAATAAAATGGAAGAGAGACTTTAATGCCTGTTATTAGAGACTTTAATGCATGTGAAAAGTGAAAGAATGTTTTAAATAATTAAAAGTGAATAAATTAACGTTATGCACGAATAACTAGGCTTACATTAATTAGTCGGTTGCTTTTAATTGGTATGTCATAGTCAAGAAAAGGAATTGTATATGTCAATCAACTTATATAAAGATACTGTCTTGAATTATAAATGATTTTCATGATTCATGTGCTATTGGCAAAAATTCAAAATCATAAATATACAAAAATTCTCATATTTTAAAAGAGCTCAATCACATATTTATTGCTCATTGCCAGTAAAATCACTTTATTTTACAATGTAGATGAGAGTACATAACTATATGAAACGAATTGTTTCTTTCATTTTAAGTTTAAAGTTTATTTTAATAGGACACAAGGAAAATAGGAGAATGATACTTTTGCCAAGGATATGTTTTAGTTAAATCATGAATGGATTCAGGAAAAATTTTATTACCAAAATTTTATTATTTTTCCTAGCTATTTTTATTACGAGAATGATAATTTCCTGAATAATTTATAAGTTGCTAAAAGATGTTTTTTTTTTACTAAAATATTCTTGTTTGAGTATTTCTGGTATATAATTTTGTTAGTATTGAAACCTTACTCATTGTCCTCCATGGAAGTCGGTAGTTTAGCCTATGAATACAATATTGATACTTACGAAGAGCTTGTACATGATGGCTGTAGACTGTAGCTAGGAATAGTGCAGTTGAGAATGCAAGTGACAGGTTTTATAGCAAGGAGATTCAGAGGAGGGTGTGGTAGGGGCGGGTGGCGGTGGGACCTCGAACCTTGGGGTCTCGCCTTCTACCTCAATGGTGGTCCATAAATAGGAACATTTCTTTTACAATTCATTACTTAAATACTTATATTTTAACGTTTGATATTTTATTTATCAATAAAGATATCAATATTATTATCACAAACTAAGATAACGAGGATAATATCCTTTTATCTATTTACCTTGTTTTAGAAAATTACCTTATTTTAGTTGCTTGGTTTTCTATATATCGTCACTNAAATGTTTTCGAAAATTTATTATTATATTTATTTTTAAATAAATAACCACTCCTGTAAAGTATTTACTGGCTCATTTTTCAATTTTTTCTAAAACACCCACAAAAATAAGGCTAACTTAATCATTTCATTCATTCATAGTATCGTATTATTACTTCTTAAATTTAATAATTTATTCCCAATTCATATTATTCGTAGAGTTGAATGTTATTTTTTTGTCAGTGGCGATAGATGGTATTGGTAATATTAAAGAAAAATTACACATCTAATTATTTCACTTACATTATATATACTTTCATTGTCCGACAAAGGTATTAAAAACCATACATTTTAAAAGTCGTATATGAATTGCTATTATTAGTTTGTTAATGATATTAATACTACAAGCATTATTATATATGTGTAATATGATTATTTAGTTTAGTATGAATTTTATTATGTAGAATATCTATTTTTAAAACAAGACAGACTTCTCCTCCTGCTGCCAAATATAACAAGAACCCCTCTTCTAAATAGTTTTGTTTTGTTGGTTAATTACTACAATACTTTTTTTATAATCAATGGACAAATCTGTATTGTGTTCCATTGCCCTAAAATAAATACTATGCTCTTTAATGCCAAAAAAAAACATATTATTACACTTGATTGGAGGTAGTCCTCCACTCCTATTGGTCGGTCCAATATCCTGCTATAAAGAACTAAGTCATTCATCACAGGTGATAAGTGAGGCTGACAGAAGGGACGATAAGCTATTCCAGCCGTAAGATGTGGAGGGTCGCGGCCTATTACCCATTCAGCTCTTACAGTCTGTTCAGACTTCGGCCGCTGGGTTGTACAACAATGGCTCTGAACAACGATAAGTCGACTTCTTTCAAAACCTCACCAAGGTGGTCGTGACCAAAAGAAGGGATAAAGAAACAGAAAGGGGTTACCAGAGTGGCTCATGTGATCCGTGATTCAAATTCCGGATAAAAGTATAGAATAGGATGGTCAACTGCCGATAGCTCCTCCCTCCATGCCCCTAAGAGTTTGAAAGGGAGGCCAATTCTTATTAAAAAAAACAACAAATAATTGAGGAGTCATTACTGTAATTAGTAACAGGGCTTCTCCATTTTAGCTGCTTCAGAGTTAACTTACCTATGCAAAAAATGTAAAATGTATAAATAATATAAATATAAATAATATTTTTAAAATCATACATGTAACTTAACAATTTCAGAGGCTAATCTACTCAAAAAAAACTCTAAAAATTTTGGGAAATACAAATACTATATGAGTTTCAATTTTAATTTAACTTTTGTGAACATGTCACGTTCTATTTTTTTTAAAACGAAATTTATATTTTTAGCTCAATTTCTTTCATTCAGAATAATAAATAAAATAGTATAGCATATCATATTAGAATATGAAAATACTTAAATTTTTTATATAAGTGTTTCAGATGAATAAAGAGAAATTGTAAAACTTACTATGGAACCTTTATATTATGTAAATAAATAATGCCTTGCCAGATGTACTTGGAAGAATACTCCAGAAATTCTTATAAAAATTACAGCATCAGCTTTAGTTTACAATGGCAAATGTCGCAACTCATCAAAACAATCTAATCAGTACAACAGCACATCTACAACAAAAACACTATAAAACATCAACTTCACACAACATTGCATCTGAACATTCACAAACACAAACGACAAAACGCATGAGAACCCATGAGAGAGATCACTGAAAACCATGTCTACAACTACACAGCATTACGCTAATGACACTACTTTGGTAGCACCAGCACAAGACTCTCAATTTTAGTACACTAGTTCATCAGCTTTCATCCCATGCCTTTTAGAGGAAAGTTCAGGATTATGCTTTAAGTTGAGGTGTAGACAAATTCAGAACGAGGAAGTCGAACTGCCATCAGAAGACGAGATGGCAGGAGGCCATAGAGCTGATGTATGGAGGTAGAGAAAAACCCTAAGAATATATTGTGAGTATGGTTTTCAAGAAGACTATCCTAAAGACAAGCCAAGTCAATGTATTTTTTGTAGAAGGTGATTGAAATATTTATAAGATTCTTGTGATATTCCATATATAACTTGTGTTGAGCAGTTAATTGTCAGTTTTAGACTTCAAATTGAATATTATATTATGGAAATACACGGAATGCATATCAGAAAGTTAAGTACCTAAACATTTTTGAGTTGCACCAGCTCAACAAGTGCTTGAATGTGTGAATAATGGAGAGCACGAGTTGGTGAGAGTTCTGAAAGTCCTTTTGCAAAAAACCTGGGATGAGTAAAAGTTTTCAAAGGGTTGAGAATGTAATATTATACTCTCTATAGCTCTATATGTAGATAAATATGCATCTCACGTGTTGTCCAGAAATTATACACTTCCCTTCTGGAAAGCCGCATATGACCACGAGGAAACCCATAACCATATTTTCTCACTCAGAAATTTTCTCCCGAATTCCTGGGACCGAGATAAGAGTTTTACCTGGCTTTCTTCCATCTTGAATTTACCTTTGATTCCGTAGCACGAGATAATATATGGATGGCACTCAGAGCCAATTCTGAGTGCCACCCATATTTCATTCTGCTCCCAGGGACTTGGTGGAAGCTATTAAGTCACCGTGTCGTGAATCTAAGGGAATCGGTAGGCTACCTGGGATAGAGTTTAACTATTTCAACTCTGCAAATGGGGTTAAACAAGGAGATAATTTAAGCCATTTGCTATTACCCATGTTTATTGATGAATTGGCATGTGTAGCAGAACTGACAGGACAATCCTAGGACGTAGGAATCAGGATTTCTACGTAATTTAGCTGTTCTTCCGGTGCCGATGATATATTGATTCATTTTAAATATTATAGCCGGATTAAAATTAACTTTAATATGTTAGTGTATTTTCCATTGGGAAATCAAGCTATTCAAGTTGATACCAAGATACAACATTTGAAAAATGTGTACGTGTCATCATCGATTCTATATTGGAGATGTTAAAAAAGATATATANAACAGTTAAGAACGTAATATTGGGTATTGAACTCTTGTTTTTTAAAGTAGAAACCAAATTGATTTGAGCTTTTCATTCAAAACAATTGTAATTTTTTCTTTAGATAAATAGAATGATAAAGAGTTCCCCCACTACTTTTCTGGCTAGTCTAAATTAAACTTTAGTGGTCATAATTTTTACATTAATTATTCTATCTGGATTAAATTTCCTAATTTATTCTTATTCATGTCCATCATTTGTGAAACATTAGAAATCCCCATAGATTATGCAGCTCCTACTTGACTTTTACTTAGGTTCCTTTGAAAGTTTTAAGAATTTAAGTTATTTCTTTATTGAAAATCTATCTATATGTTCATGTAGGCTTCCACGGTCGTCAGATGTATGTACAGTTTCTTCTTACGGGTTGGACCGTGTCAAGTTGTTGATAGTTGTCGAGCTATGGAGAATTCTCCGAGAATGGAGAATTCTCTACTCAGCCCTGAAGAAGCCACAACATGATGTGCGAAAGCTCGACAACTATCAACAACTTGACCCGGTCCAACCCGGAAGAAGAAACGGTAAATAAATCTATCTATATGTTAAAACAGTTATCGGACACTGTAAATTTTCTAATTTCATGCGTGTTATAAGTGGGATGGAAACTGTTATGGAACATTTTTTCATATCTTTGAGTATTGGTATGCCAATAATGTTATTATGACCATTTAAAAAAATTTTGAAGAATTTAATGGCTGCAAAGATTTCCAAAGAACATCGTTTGATAGAGCCCTTAGAGAGTAAGATGTATAGATACATTGTCAAATCGAGCCCTTCCTGACCATTCTCAACATTTAGAATTTTAAAATTCCTTGTTTATTTATTTTTTTTTTTTTAGAATTCTGCGTATATAAAGTAGTGCCTTTGTGACTCATTCCTTTGGGAATGACTTTTATGAGACAAAAACTAGTAATTATATGAAAACTGAACGAAGGAAACCACAAAATAAATGAGAGCTGGCTGAAATAAAAATCAGACCGACAGTAACGTTGTGAAACAGTTACTTTTTTTTTTCCTTTTAACTCAATTAGTCAGAAGACCTTCTTTAACATTGAAACGTTTCTTTATTCACAGTTACGACCACAAGTTGAAAATATCGAGTTAAGATCAAGGCTGGAGTTTTGTAATCGTTCTAGACCATTGGTCACCTGCCTTTCTGCGAAACCATTCCCACCTTGACGCTCCTATAATTGAAGAAAGGATCTTTCCTGATCCTGATTTTGAGAATCAGGAAATGCTTATCCATTTTTTTTCCTTTGGATTCTCGAAAAATGCGTCATGATTTAGTGCATGGTTGTTTTGCTTCGAAAAAAGTACATTACTTCCATGTCCCCAGCGTATAGAAAGGCGTGTATTGTTGCGGGCTACGAGGCACTAATAATTAAAGAATAATGAGATAAATATAAGTTTATTTATTATGACAAATAATTACTCACTAATAACAAACCAATCTACTGTTCTTACTTACAAATACATAAATAAATATAAATAGAAAATGACTTACTGCTAATAAATTAATTATTAAGTACAAATAAATAAAGTATGCTTATTTACTAAGAAGCCTCAAGAAAGCTTGTTGATCATTGTAACTTATCACTTATCACTTCGCCGTTGCCGGCACTGAAAAGGCCACGACCAGCCCGACTCTCGGACCACGCGATTTGCCACGGAAACTGACACAGACTGACTTATCACTGTCTCAGGGAGTCGCTGGTGAGCTGCTTATATAATTTACTGGAACGTCGAGAAGAGTCTATAGCATTCTCATCGGAATTTATCAGAATTTCTGCTTCCCCGCCCAGAAAGAGGAAGTCGACCGCTTTTCGCAAGGTCTTATGAACTCCTTCGGGACTACCCCCCTCTTTTCATCTACAGTAAATTACCTAATATTAATCTCATTCTAGATGTTTGTTTTGCGATTAGAATATGGGTAGTCAGACTCTTGAATTTAGAAAAAATATTTTGCTGTAAATTAATAGTTAATAGATTTATGAAGAGTTTTCTAGTTTGTACAAAGGTTTTATGTTGAAACTGATATTTGTCTTACTAATATATAAGGATTGGTTCATTGTCAAGACCATGCACACATTATCTGTTTAATTCAAATTCAAATGGCCAAGAGTATGTCTTTAATGACTTTATTCCAAACCTCTACAGAGATCACATTCAACTTAAAGATGTCCCCTCCTGGTCGGTCTTTTCCACTCTTGTATAACACAGTATTTAGCACTGGCCAGATACTGAAGGTCTCTTGTGAAAGTGACATTCTTTCCATCAGATCTTAAATGGAGTTAATGAAGACATATTACTTTAGGCGGTAGAAAAATTGTATTTCCATAATACTTTATATGGTACACTTGGATCTTTTTTAAAAATTTTGAAGATCCAATCCTACATTGATGAAGCCAAAAATTTGGCTTAAAATCTATTTAAGTTACACTAGTGCTGGGAATTTAATAAGTTATCTGGCTGTCCCGGTGGCGTAAATGGATAACGCGCTTGGCCGGATAGCAGGACATCGAGGTTTAATCGTTTAAAGTTTACGTGGGATAATATATCTCAATAAAAGGAAATTATAAAATTAATAAATGGCTTAACTTCTGTTTAGCGTAAATGGGCATTAGAGGCTTAGAAACTATTTTAGGCTCAGCTGGGGGCGAAGACAATTCCAGCTAAAACCCAGAACTGCAGGTCGAGAAGTCTGTTCGAAATTGGCACGAACTAGTGTCACCAAATTAAAACTTACTGAGGAGGAATTGCGGTTTGTGGTGCGACCGGAATGGAAAGGCAGGTTACATGAAGAGAGGTGAGGCCGACCCTGGATGAACACTCCTTAGTTCCCACAAACTGTCTCGTGACTCGTAGCCAGCATTCCTCCAAGGAGTGTTATATCTTCTGGAGAAGGGTACGCAAGAATAACCTCGACATCGCAGTACAGATTAAGAGGATCACTTCAGTTGGTCGCAAAGACTGCAAATAAGCACTCCAATCTGCTACCCTTACAATGATGTGAATATCTTATGTAAATTCACTGGCTTATATTTCACCATTTCATCTATCTTTATTTTTTTTTCTTTATTTTTAGGTTTTAGCTTCCCATTCAACCACTTATGGTCATGGAGGGAGAGGCTTTCTACCTTGTTCACCCCATTCTACACATCCGTGGCTCAGTACAAGCTTTTATTTATAAATAAAAGCATGCCTTGGGCGGGCTTTAAACTCGCAGCGTCAGGATTGCGAGACCCGAACGGATCCCCTCAGTTTAGAGGCCTCCTATGTGACCCTCTACATGGCGCGGTATTTATTTACTTTAAAGAAGAACTATCAAAGGATAATTAACAACGGACGAGTTCCACCTAACTTAAGCAGATTTATTTACAAAGGGGCATCGAATGAATTACGATAATCATAGATTGTATTCTTTATTTATTTAGGTAATTTATTCATGTCTTATTAATTATTTGTCGATAAATAAAAGGCTCTAGGGACTCTTTTAGAAGTTTACTCGTTCTTTTCGACTTTTCTATGCATTACATTCGTTTTCAACTATGCTAAAATCACTCCCAATACACTAAATAGGTCAATATTTATTTTTGTTGGCATACGATAAATAAAATCATTCATACAGATATTCCACACTGTCAGATGGGTAAACTGGGTAGTTTTCTTCTTTTTTTTTATTTTTTTTTTCTTTCTGCGGCTGATAATTATTGGAGTAAAATTACATTCTAGAGACTACATATTTCATAATGTCTCTCTCTGTGTAATGTGAGAATATAAATGGAATAGAAGTAGAATGGTGGTAAAAGTGAAGGATGTGTCTTATAAACCCAAAACGATTTTATTTTTATTTCCCAAAAATTCTTATTAGATTATTTTTCACGAACTCGAACCTAATGGGACTAAGGTTATTTCCTTTTTATACAATTCTTTTTGTGTAGAACTTAAAAATTTTAAATTTCATCTAGATGAATACGCCAACTCTAAATACTTTCACAATTTAAAATTTTAGGCTTGTAATACACTCCTTAAATGTTTTGAATATTATCAGTTAAAGATCTTTTTCTAAAATATTTTTTATTAATTACTACGAAAGCTTCATTAAATCAACAAGGGATATATGTATACAATTATTTTATTTTCAAAATATAAAGCTGAGAAACATTGAAATTTGGACAAATGGGGAGTTATTAGACCGTAAATATCAGATTACCGAGGTAAATTCCAAAATGAGAAGATTCAAATTTCATTACTAGATGTTTTTGTTGGGGTTTTGTCAAAGTAAATTTTAAAAAAAAATGTTAAAAATACCCATTTTTTAAATTTGAATTTTTCTTTGATCTACTTTTAATGAACACAAACAAAAAACATCTAATAATGAAATTTGGATCTTCTCATTTTGGAATTTACCTCGGTTTGACTTCCAATGAGCAGTCTAAGCCCCTCATTTCAAATAGTATTATGTCTTATGCGTGTTTCAGTTAAATCAGTGATACCCAATTTCATACTCTTTAAAATATTTACCTCCACTCAAACACTATGGATGGGATGGAGGTGTCAGAGTAGCTCATGAGATCCGTTCGTGTCTCGCAATCCTGGCGCTGCGGGTTCTAATCCCACCGAAGACAAGCTGGATGGATAAAAGCTTGTCCAAAGCCATGGATGTTTAGAATGGGGTATCAACCTGTAGATAATTCCTCCCTCCATGACCAAAAGTGGTTAAATGGAAGGCTAATACTTTTTTTAAAAAAACTCTCAAGGGGCTCAAGTTGGATTAAATTTCTCGATAAATTTCGTATAGGCAAGGACTCGAATTTTTATTCATGTAAACATTTTCGCGGTGATTCGTTGCTATATGTAGCAATATAATACATAATTTTAAAAAATAAAAAATGTATTAAAATATAAGTACAATGAAATTGTAAAAAAAAATAGTAGATTCGTGGGAAATATGATCAAATTTTATGCCTGTGTAGATTTTGTATGGCAGTGCACATATCCAGCTACAGTAAACTAAACTACTAAAGTTTTTTAAAATAAAATATGGCTCCTTCCACAGAATTAAGGCTCTCTTTTCCTCAAGAAAATTGCAAAATCTGAAACCTTTGTCAAACTCATTATGCCCCATGTTAACTTCCCTGAACAGTTTTGAATAATTCCTACAATTTACCTCTATTATGTAAAACGTACAACGACCATATTTAGAAACTGAATTAAGTCTTGTGCTTAAAATATCATCAAAACTGACAGATAAGTATAGACTCACGAACTTGCAGTTTAATTTACATATGTTTATTATCTTAAGTAGATAAAATAAACTAGTTCTTTCTACATTGAATAAAAAATATAACAAATACTTTTTACGTGTGAATGTTAAATACAAGAATGAAATCTAAATACAATACATTTCTGAGTGAAAGGGTTTACATATGTAAAAAAAATTGTTTTTATTCTGTATTTATTAATTAACGATCTAAAAATATTTTATTATTTTTTCGGGGCATGGTAATATATTTTAGAAAAATAATAATAATAAAAACATGGAGAAGTATTTTGAGACTCTATTGAAGTGATTGTGGTCATATATTTATACTTGATTGATTTTCATGTAAAGACATAAAAAATTGCTAAAATTATGAAGGTTAAAATATTGTACATTCTACCTTTAAGGAGAGGTTTGAAAGTAATATTTTTATGCAATGTATTGATTTCTTCAATGTATGGGGGAAGTTACAAGCTACCATGCAATTCGTATCATTCAAAACAGTTTTTTCACGTTCATTCGAAAAATTTAGATAATCTTGGTTATAAAAATCGAATAAAGATACATATAAATAAAGAAAATATGTACAAATACATGAATATAAGAAAGCTAACTCAAATAAGCATTCGAGTTTATTTTTGTAAACAAATTTAGAGAGAAAGCAATATTTAAAATCATTATATTTTATTATCGTTAGCCGAGAAAAAAAATTAGTGCAACGGACTTAGTTCATAATGTAATTTTCTAACGTTTATACTTTATAAATTTTTTTCAATCTTCTCTAAAACCTAATATTTAAGAATGTAACTTAAAAGTTTGGGAAAATATTCTCGCTTAGAATATTGGTCTTCCATATTGTAAGCGAGAAAAATTTATAATGTTTCCAATAAAACTGATTCCGTGAGCTTAAAATCAGAAGACAAACAACTTTTCTTGAATACGGAATATTTTCCTAATGATAGTGTTAAGATATTTTTTGGAAAAAACCAAGTTTTAATATTTAAAAGTAATTTTTTGCGCATCAACCGCTAATGGTCATTAGCGCTTAAAAATAAATTAATGTAATTTTTGGAAATCTTAATACGGGAACATTAGTTTTTGTTAGTTATTAGTTTTTGTTAGTCATTAGTTTTCTGTGTGCGATTGTTTTCCTTAACAAATGTGCTTTATACAGAATTCTAATTTTAATAACTTTCTACTTGTCATTTTTTTACAGACTACGAAATATGAGTAAATAGTTTAAATCTAGATGAGTAAATACATTTATTGTCTTTTAGGCTAAACTATTAAGGGTGAGGTGCTTGGAAATTTGAAAGACTAAAAATTCATCTCATTGTCAAAGTAGGTTGCAAAGAGTGTATTGTACATACTTTTATACACTCTATATTGTATTTTAAATAAAATATTGTTCGTGAATGAACTTAGGGTTATAGGTTAAAGGGTCCAAGGTTCTCACGGAGAGTAGTAAATTTTATGTTGTTTCTGTGCTTCTAATGATCTGTAGAGCTTTTTTTGTTTTTCTATCAACCCCAAACTCTGATAGGTATTATTATTCTAAATTGATTTCGAAAAATCAGGATAGAGAGTGTACAGGCCACACACCCCTCCCATGAGCCGCATATAAACACGTCTGTAACAAATGTACGCTTGCAATGTCTGCTGTATACACAAGGAGGTTGAAGTTTGATGTTGGGTCCCGACGACATTGAGAGGCCCGGAGCAGACCGCGATCGCAGCCTTGCAGAACTACCCCCTGGCAGAGCTAACAAGCCACTCTGCCGATGTCAAGGAGAGTCACGGAAAACGGCCTAATCAGCCAAGCCATTTCCCGTCTCATTCACGTACATCATTTGGCAAGAAATAGGGGGGGCGTAATCAGTCAAGTCCTTGCTCTAGAAGGAGAAACCCCCGGGTCACCCACCCCATACGTACCCCACAAGAGATAATTAATAAAAATATAACTTCATAAGAGAAACTTGTAACTTCTCTCACTATATCACTTGAGCTTAAGATCAAGACAGTCATTGTAATTTACATATACACAAGCAAATATATCATACATGTTTTCTTATTATTTAAATAAGATTAATGTTGAACACATTATATAGCTATTGGTCTGATACTTGAGAAAATTTTAAAATATTGGTCAATTATCATGCAGAAATATCTAGTTTTACAGCCTAGAGAAAAAATAACAAAAAAAAACACAACAGAAAGTTTATTCGTTTATTTTTTTGAGCATACATTTCAGCTGACAGTACACATTCTGAATAAGATTACTATTAATATAAATAAATGTATTTAGCCAATTATTATTATTACACAACCACTCATAGAAAATATCAAAATTGCTACTAAAAATTTTGAACGCACAAAATAGAAGCCGTTTTCCCACTCGTCACCCGGTTCCTTTACTTTGTTTCAATGTCTTAAATATTAAACAAAATGGTTTTCCACAGTTACGATATCTTTTAGCTTTATCTTCAGCAATTAACGAGTACAATCCTTGGATTCTTCAGTTTTTATCACTAAATTTCTGATTGTAAGAAAATTTTCCTTCTGGGGGAGTAAGGGTAGTTCATGAAATAGTGGCGCTAAGGATTAAAATTTGCCCCGTTTATCGTGGCCCATGTTTAAAATGGGATAGCAACCTGTAGATAGCCACTCCCTGCAAGACTCAAAGTGGTTAAAAAGGAGGCAAAACTTCACAAAAATTATTTACTGTATATATCATTTTAAATTATGTTTTATTTATTTCATTCATTTATAATATAATGTAATAATCCTATGGAGGCGAATTAGAGGAACAGTTTTTCCACTAAGTGCCTGTCTTACGGACGTCTTATTTTACAGCAGAATACGGAGAGATAAATCTCAAGCTGAGAGTCGGCAGAACAAAGTGAATGAGCGGGATACCTGAAAAACAACCCTCTCCTTGTACGGTGCTTTGAAAAAGAAGGGTAGTGAATGTCAAAGGTCAGTGAGGCGGGGAAAAGTAAAGAAGGGCGAGACTCCTCGAGGGTCGGGCGAATTAAAGGAGTCTCCAGGCCTGAACCACCCTCCCTCCCACTCACACGACCCATCGCTTTTTCCTTTTCTTCTATTTCCCCCGTGTACCTCACGGTGGCCGGTGGACTCCAGTGGTCTTCCAATTTGAAAACATTCAGATTCTTATCGTAAAATAAAAAGAGTCCAATACACAATATCCTCGCTCACTGGACCCCTAGGCCTGCCTGCATCTCTCTCTCTCTCTCTCTCTCTCTCTCTCTCTCTCTCTCTCTCTCTCTCTCTCTCTCTCTCTCCTAATATAACAAATAAGTATGCAGATCTCACAGTTATCCTTAAAGACTTAGAAAAAAAAATTACTTGTATTCAAATGGAGAGGTTTTTTGACAGTAGAGAATATTAGTAGATTTTTTTTTTGTTGGGGTTCGGTCAAAGTAGATCCAAAAAATACAAGTTCAAGAAATGTAAATATTTTATTTGGTTGTGGTTTATTATCCAACGTAAATTTTTAACAATTAATGAGAAGGAATAGAATAGTGTAGAGGGAATTTATTAAGTTATCTAGCTCGTCCTGGTGGTATAATGGCCAAGTACACTGGCCCGGATAGCAGGAGGTCCTGGTTCGATTCCTGGCTGGGACAGATAGATTTTTTTATTCTATTCCATCTCATTAATTGTTTAAAATTTATGTGGGATAATAAACCAAAACCAAATAAAATATTTATAAAGAAAAATTAAATAAAGTAAATGACAAGAGTCGACAAATAGCTTGACAATGTCAGCTACTTCGAGTTTAAGACGAAGTTCTCGTCTTTCTCGTGGGTTAGGCTCTCGCTAGTCTCGAGAGAATTTAATGAGATATCTAGCTCGTTCTGGTGGAGTAATGGCCAAGCACGTCATTACATACGATAGCAGGAGATCCAGGTTCGATTCCTGGCTGGGACAGGTAGATTTTTTTATTCTATTCCCTCTCATTAATTGGTAAAAGAAATTTGTATTTTTCGGATTCAGACATGAATATGGGATCCAAATGATACGACGCCCCCACTTGTCTTCATGATAGCCCTGAAGATGGTTAGATAATAAAAAAAAATACACATTTTTTAATTTGTATTTTTTGGATCTTCCTTGACCGAACCCCAACAAAAAAATCTACTAATAATCTCTGCGGTCGAAAAACTCTCCATTTGAATTTAAGTAATTTACTTTAGTTTATTTTTTTCTGAGTCTTTAAGGGCAATTGTGATAACTGCATATATATTTGTTATTAGTAGGAATAATTATTCATCAGCAGGTATAATTTATTAATAATTTAGATTTTTAAAGTATCTAAATTCAAATTCAATTATTATTTTCGTAATAAATTAACTTCAACTTGCTTTTGTGTTCAATTATTTGTGACCTGTAACCCGTAACAATATTATACATGAAAATTTATATATCTTACAGCTACTTTGTTACTGTTTTATTTAACTTATTAATATTTTTTATTGATTTCCTATTGGATTAGAAGTAAAAGAATTTTGAGGTTGACAGTAAGAGAGGATATATATTCTATGATGCAGATCTTATCTCTCTATTTCTCTCTCAACCTCTCTCACACGCACACTTCCTCTCGCTCTCTTTCTCTCTCTGATATACTGTAATGCTATTCTTAGTATTTGCGCCCTTCATACTCTCCTCCATCCCCTATCGAGGGTATGCACATCAGACACCATATTGCACAACATGCAGCTGCATACTGCCTGTCAGTGGTAAAACCTGTCTTTACAAACACTCTTATGCCCTATCAGGTTAAGGATGAAGCCTGTCAACTCCTTGCCTCACCCTGGCCTGCTTCTCCAATTTCTCCAGCCTTTCTCGCCATTTCTCGCACTGACTGCATCATGACTCGTCAGAACGATGCCGTTAAATAGAAATCGGAAAGACTTCTTCGAAATAAGAAAAAAATTCTGTAAAAACTCAGCAACTAACATTTATTCATTTTGAATTTTTATTTTCCTTGTTAATCCAAATGTTACCACTGCTCGGCTTGTAGCCACAACTTTTGATATAATAACCTTATATTCTATATTGCTACGAATAACGTAGTATACCAATATCATAATCCATCATTTATTTCAATTGAAAATGTTGGTAAAGGTGCAGAATAGAATAAATTTTCATAAAAATAATTTGTTTTAAAATTTTTACAATAAGAGGACTCCCTCAACACTTTCGATTACATTTTTTAATAACTTTCTTAATAAGCGTTTCTTGAAATCCTCTTGTAATATAAATGGCATAAAATTACATTTTACCCCTATCTTGTTATGTAAATTTATTAATGCAAAAAATAACAGATATACTACGATTTTATACAGATTTTCGGTATATGTCTAAGACCTTTTCAATTGATTTCTGTGATTAACAATCTCATCTAACAGTAACAAAAAAATAAGTATAAATACCAAAATTTAATCATATAATTTTAAAAACTGCGTAAGATAAAGTGAATAGATATATATAACTTATAGACAGACCATATTTTTATCTTCTATAATTTATAATAAGTGAAGATCCATTGAAACTTTGTAAAATTTCTCATGGTACGANAATTAAAATAATATTAATGAAATTATAAATATTTAATTTTAAATTACCTTTAGTTTCAGTTTTTCTTAAACGAAATAGTGATGAATTGAAAATATTCGTCAGAAGACATATCATGTTACCAACGTTAATATCAATCTTGATTACCCTGAAGGAAATTCGCTTTCAGATTCGAGTATTCTATTTTTTGATGTGTGTAATTAATTAAAAAACAATTTGCCGGAAAAGTAGGGCACATCCTTGAAACAAAAGAGCAGATACACATCTGCCAGAAAGAGCATTAATATTCTCCGAGGTCATCGAGAAGTGAAGACAGGTTGCTACTAGGCATAATTTCAGATTTCGAGTATTCGATATGTAAATGAGCGTAAAATGGACGACAGAGCATCTCCATTAAAGCTTTTACTTTTATTTACTTAAACTTATGAATATGAGAAAATAATGAACTTATTTGATATTCTTCTTGATTATCTTTCTTTTTGTGTCATTCTTTTCGATGAGGATACTCCACCTGGCTTAGCCAGTTCTCCCAGCTCAGTCAAGCAGTGACATTTGACAAAGGGCTTTACCTAGCGTACGACCGATAAACAACATAATATCTATATAATAAATCTGACGGCAACCCCAATGAGTTTGCATTTGTTTGTGCAACGAAGATCTTTTTGCGTTTCTTCTCTTCCACCCTTCGACAACCATTGGCGTAAATCTTGTGCTTACGGTTTTCTAATAACTGCTTCATGAAGCTGCTCTCTTATACTCTCATTCATCACTTATCTCACTGCTTTCAAAGTTATTCAGATTCTTCTCCATGAACTTTTAGCAAGCCCCATCAAGCTTCCTGTGAACACAGGGAACTGTCCTGTGAGGATTACATCGAATTGGAAAGATCAAATTCCGTTACCTTGCATACGGCTTAAAAGTAAGTGGGATATTGTCTCCATTTTATAGTTAATACTTCAAGTTTGTGGGTGTTGAAGACTATTCGATGCAGCTTGCATAATATTTAGTTTATAGTAATGGAACTGAATACTGATGTGTTTAGTGCTAAAAGATAGAGAATGACATAGAAAGTACAAATACAAATATTCATTACATTATTCATGCAATATTGATGAATTCGGTGAGTTTAATTAAATGCTACTTGACGAAGATATTATAAAAAAAAACGATCTTTTAAAGTCCGGATATGATTGCTGTGTTGATAGATAGATTATAATTTTTATTCGTATTTAACATATAAATTCAATTAACAAAGATCCATAAACTATGGCCAAAATTATAATTTATGATTATTATACAAACATAATATACACATAACAGCAATTGAGCTAAAATTGCAATTAACTATAATACTTGATAATTTTATTTTCACCTATAGTACCAAATACTTTTAGTACTACAATAGTACTAAAACCTATATTAAACTTTTTAATTACCTTAAAAATTTCCAAGTATGTTACATTAATAAATATCCTTCCATGACACAATTTAGTAAAAAATAATATAATATTTAGTTTCACGACAATATTGCTACAATTCCGTCCAATGTTCTTAATTGTCACGTAAATCAACAGTTGTAGCTCTGAAATACCGCATATATCTCTTTATTATATCTAGTAGCATATTGTTATGCTAGAAATATTATATTATGCAAATGTATATATTTCAAAAAAAAATTTTGTAATATTGCTTAAATTTATCTGATTCATTTTTTAAAAGCTGTTGAACTATCCAGAAGACTTAGTTCTTTCAATCTAAGACAGAAAGAACTGGATCTTCTAGATTGTTTTTTTTCTATATCCAATTAAGGCAGTTATCTAAAGATTTCATCTGCGCGGTTCAGAAAGAGGTCGTGAAAGAGAGTCAGGTGTTTCAGGGGTCAGCTAGGCTTTGTTGAGACGCGCAAACAAAAGTGAGGCCGAACTGGGGTTACTGGACAAGGCTGGCTACTGTTCTAAGCGCCTTGATAGTTCAGTGAATCGTTCCAAGTAATATGTTCCGTAATGAGAACATGTCTGCGGCTTCAAGGCTCCTACGGCTAGCTGGTTCGGTGCAGATTGCACACACACACACACCCCACATTCGCTATACGGAGAACTGGAAAGGATCTGATCCCATTAGTAAGGGTCAGAACTGAGCGAGACACTCCATGGAGTTCTTCTGATTACATTTCTTTTTTTGCGTGATACACATTTCGATAAAGTTTAGAAAACAATTTCATGTATCAAGACAGGCCACTCTCATTTCTAGATCAATATATGTCCCCGAGAATGCAAAAAACCTATCTTGATCCTTTAGCGGAATTCCTGTTGCGGAAATAACTATAAATGTTACTTGAAAACGAATAAAAACTAGTGTGCGTTTCAAATCAAAGTGTCTCAAAGTATTTTATTGGCCAATTGGCCAATTTAAAAAAAAAAAGAATCATCTAAGACTGTCATGATGCACTATGAGGGTATAAGTAACGCTATGTCTTCTGCTAAATATAAATTTTAAAAAAGTCAGTTTCAAATGCCAGAAATTTTCGCAGACAATATTCTAAAGGAGTTAATGAAGTGTTTTCCCGATTTCAGATTGTTACCAGGATGAAACGACATTTCATCAATTTCTATATTAATAAATTTAAGGATATTAATTAAGGATTGTAACTTCAGAGCCATCACAGGTGAAACACTAAAGATGATTTTCTGAAATTTATTTGTTCAGATTTACAAATAGATCCCTAAGGCTTNTAGATAGATAGATAGATAGATAGATAGATAGATAGATAGATAGATAGATAGATAGATAGATAGATAGATAGATAGATAGATAGATAGATAGATAGATAGATAGATAGATAGATAGATAGATAGATAGATAGATAGATAGATAGATAGATAGATAGATAGATAGATAGATAGATAGATAGATAGATAGATAGATAGATTGATAGATAGATAGATAGATAGATAGATAGATAGATAGATAGATAGATACTTATAAACTTGGAAATATTGAATATAACAATAATCACTAAATAAATATTAATTTAGTAAATTTTAAGCACTAATGCGAGGGAATAGAATAAAAAATCTATCTGTCCCAGCCAGGACTCGAACCTGAAGCAGGAGATCCAGGTTCGAGTCCTGGCTGGGTCAGATAGATTGTTTATTCTATTCCCTCTCATTAATTGTTTAATAATTAATAAAGATCATTTTCTTCTTTAATCATTCATGTGCTGAACAAGAAGAGAAACTACATAAACAGTTGGATCTGAAGACCCCCGTCTATATTAGGGTACTCAGGTTAAGTGAGGGTACTTGTCCAGTCATCTCATTCTGGAGTGAAGTGTACATAAGGGCTGGGGCAGTGACGCAATAGGTCGGCAAAGTCACGAAGCGAGCTACTGAACTTCCGACCTCTCTGGTATCTCCCTCCCGCCTGTAGTAAATCTTACAAACTCGCTGCAATCGTTCTTCAAGAGTGCAGTTATTGAAACATAAGCTTATTTCATTCATTAAACACGGCATTCAATGGGTTCTCTTACTTTTATCTCAACTCATATGGAGAGTAATTTATTAAGAACACTTTAAGATTAACTTATCAAAAAAATTAATTTCCTCGGCAGAGTTTTGTGAATAGATCATTTTGTGATATCAGGCTTTATTAAACAAGTAAGGCACCCTAGACCGTTCCATAGATATTTTTATGGGAAAATAAAAGCCTGTACACGCTTAGAAAATGGGGTAACCTGTAGAGTTCAGCCAAGCTCTCTACTCTAAGACTTTAAACGGAACTTTTCTTTTTATCAACCGATATTGCTGGTTTGTTGAATACATGTATATAAAATATGATAAATTTATAAGTTCACTTAAAAATATTTGTACTCCTTATGATGCAAATCTTTTAACTTAGAGAGAATGTAGAAAATAATTTTTTAAATATTATATATCAAGTTCCTTTTCGTTAAATTGCAAGTAAATTCGATGAACGTTAATGTTTTTAATCCTTCACTAATTTAACTATATNATAATCTATACAGCAAAAAATAAATTACTAATTACTTACACTTAATTTTAAAGCAATATTTATTTCAATCTCTGATTTCAAATAACATTGAGGAGAAAGTTTAATTAAAATATAAAGGAAAAGAAAGGCCAATGATAAAATATATTTTAGTAAATTGTTATTATTGTTTAACAAATTTATGTGACATAATGAAAGCAAGGTCTTCCAAAAACTGGATCCATTATGTTAAATTCCTTTTTTTTCCCCCGTACCAAGTGGCCTCATCGCTAAATCCGGGGGCTCGTCAACCTGTTCTTTTCTTCTTTTTTCATGTTTTATTTTTTCTCTTTCTTCTGGAAACTTACTCTCCTTGTATTTCTGAATACGTTCATATCTATAGTTCATTACTAAATTCAGAGCATCCTTGATAAAAAAAACAAAAAAAAAACTGGGATTTATATGACTCACATAATAAACAGCACTATTTATCATGTTTAAAGGTCTTCAAATTATTTTGATAAAGATTTTAATAATTTTAATTTCTCTATACTTTTTATGAGAACAATTTAGAAAAAAGTCAATAGAAAATTACTTTATACACATTTCATTTTCTATAAACTTTTCCCTCATTCAAATAACATAATAATAATTTTTCCTTCCTCTGAATCTCCCCTTTCTTACACTTTCTTCATTGGAAAACCTAAAGACCTAATTTGGTTTCTATATTTTAAAATAAGTTGTCCCCCCCCCCCCCCCAACACTCAATATTACATTATTTATTATTTTCGTAGTTAGACGATTTATTTTTTAATTTGATAGAAACCAAGTAATATAAATTACACCTTAAGCCTATTTTGTTTTTCATTTTTTTCCGCAACGCTAAGAATAAGAATATTTAGAATTATAAATTTTAATCTCCCTCTAACCCCCTTTTTTTCCCCAAACACAACAAATATCAGGCATTAATGAAATCATTCAACTGTTTGAATATAAAAAGCTCAAGTATCAAATCTGATTTCTTCATTTTTAAAATGAATCATACGCTCTGGAAATAAGATTATTTTCTACGTTTTATGTCCTAAATGATTTTATCTATTTGAACTTATAGTTTCAAGGGACAAATATTATGCGTGAAATAAAACAGAGAAAGGACATCAGGAACTACATAAAACAATCGAATCTCTAAATATGTCGAAAAATAAGTGTTAAAATGTACAAGAATAAATTTTCATAAGCAAATTTGTATTATGCACCGCATATTTGGGGTTATAAAACTTTAGAATAGAAATGTGATTAATATCAAAAGTCTATTTCAACTCTCATCCAACACACCAATTTACATTGTCATAAAAGAAAACTCTCCGAGTTAAAGTTTACTTACACACTTAAATTATATTAAAACTTTATGTTTAAAATATTAGATCAACCAGATTAATGATCGGCAAAGATCTTCATTAATCATTATCGTTAATAATTCTTCAATTGAGAGAGCTAGGAAATCTTCCTTAGAATAAGAGGCACCACTTTCGCTGTCGGGTAACATGGATGTTTGTAAACCTGATATGAACCCCTCATTATTGAAGGGAAAGCAATAATAGAATGAGGGCAAGAGAGGGTCTGGGACCATTGGATGTGCCCAAATCACTAGTACGAACAAAATTATGTATTTCTGAAAGAATTGTAGAATTGTACACCTACAAAGGTATGCGAGATCGGAGTCCCTTTGGCTCAACTATAGGCCCTTCAATTCAGATGTTTCACTGATACATTGTTCAATAGGAATAGAGGAAATTCGGGTATTTCCAATTTCAGCGCCATATCCGCCCCTACAATAAGAATTGTTTTTGCCAAAGGCAGGCGTTGGGATTTGGCTTCAGGGATACAAATTCATTCTGAAAGCTTACAGTTCCGGAGAAAAGTCTATAAAGTAACGTTTGTATAAATTAATACATTAGGTGTATAAAGATATATATACCTAAATATTAGTGAATATTGACTCATACAAACGTATATGTATAT